>QKMV01000246.1:0-26450 GCA_003287335.1 Lednia tumana
TATATTTTAATGTATATATTTTTTACGCCAACACACTTTTTCTCACAAGAAAGAATTTATTTTCATCACGTTGCACTATAAGATGATGTATTTCTTCCCCAACATATTTTCCTCTCAACTTTCGCGAGTTATAGCTACGGAAAGTGGCACAGCATCTATGACGTTTGGTATAGTATATGCTACGTTAGTTGCATGCATTATGCATTTAGTAAAGCATTACAAGCACACCACTTGATTCTGTTAAGCCGCTTTCGTATCGCGACCATAGTTAAGGTAGCAGTACCTCTGCAAGGGTGCACCTGGTTTGTACAGCAGACAAGTAAGACTTAGTCAAGAGCAAGATCCTTTGAAGCAAGCTAGCCCGCCCTCTAGGCATCCATATGTGAGCTTTATATTAGTTAGCATACATTGCATTGCTGCAATTGTTGCATTGTTGTATCGCAATAGGGTGGCTGAATAATTATTATCATCAACATACAACAGTTCACTGTGCGTTTTTCTGAGCATTTCCATGAAATTACATGTTTGTAGGTATGCATATCCTGTAAATACATGTTATGCTAATGAAGAAAGTACGCGCTCGCGGTTCGTTGGCAACGCTATATGTTTTCGTAGCGGTGTCAAGCAGCATCTTGCTTGGTGATATTATATGCATGGCGCTCCACTCACATTCTCAACTTGTTACTTACACTTAGCTGAGAGGCGAGTGGAACGAACACATTAGCCTTATTAATTCATTATTGTTCTCTCGCGTTGTACTTAATATCGGCGGCGGTGACAAGAAGACGATGCAAACTTGCTAATTAATAATTCGTTGCTTTTAAATTTAACAGCCAGACTAAGAAACTTACATCGTTCTTGGTTTGTGAGTTTTCTTCTTTTTTATGTGTGTGAGAACAAAACGGAAATCTTCACACCGCTTAACATAATTCCCAAAAAACTGTTTACTAAATGGGGTAAAACTTCTAAGAATTCCACTAATAAATTACCAACGTTTCGCTAACTGTTTTGTAAGCATCATCAGGGAGCTTCATCATCAGATGATGCTAGCAGAACAGCTTGCCAAATGTTGGGAATTTATTAGTGGGCTTCTAAGCAGTTTTACCCAGTTTAGTAAGCTCATTGAAGACTAGTGCTAAGATTAGGAAGTAGCGATGAGTCTAAAGAAATTTCTATGATTTCTGGTAGGAAAATTGAGGAACAAATGGTTGTCATTTAAAAGATCTTTGTTATAGACATCCTTATGGAATGAACGAGCCCCCTTTGGCCCATACCAATGGAGAAGATTTATTTCTGTTTTCATTAAAAATAACAATTGCTCATTGTCTGAAGCTCACCTGGGAATAAACACGCACACAATTTGCAACAAATGTTTCAATTACGGATCGCAATTCCTTTTACGCACGCCAGCGGACAGAAAAAAAAACTGGCAAACTCGCATACAATACAAGGTAGAGTCCAGGCGGTGGTGGTAACTGCTCCAACATCATAGAGAATTCCTGGCATATTTCCGAATGCAGTTATACACCGTTAGATGAAGTTGCCGTCGTCTGACGTTGTCCCGGGCTGTATATTTATTAGCATCGGCCATGCAGACATCGCAGTGAGCTTGAATGCTCTAGATGGTATGAATTAAACATAATACAAGGGAAGCAGCCCGCCTTCCACCCTGATCGGTCCCCTAGGCCCGTCAGTGAATATACACTACGCTGCGAGTGCTTTTGTTCTTCGGACATACCAACTAACATGAAACTAAAGCAAGTCCGAGTGCCGCAGGGGTATGGAAGGTGGCTTCGGCATGTAGCAAGGCTATATGCATAACTGAATTCATGCACAATGTTTGCTAAATGTTGGCCCATTCAACTTAATTAACTTGGAATAATTTCCTCTAATGAGTCAGACGTTACACTGTATTAATACGCATACCTATATTTTCGTTTGGCTTTGGCGTGAGTTTCTGACAGTTTGATTGTTATGCCAATGAGTTACAATATAAGTTGTGTTTGTGTTTTTAATTGCGCTTGGCGTGGTCAGTGGCGTTCGGCATCACGGCGGCTGTAGCGAAAGGAGAATAGAGATGGAAACTCGTTTTTTATTTTATGGACGAACCGTTTCCCTGAAATGTTCTCCTATAGGTACATCATCACGATTTCATCTCTGGTCTGCTTTATTTACGATTGCAATAAACGTTTTCTATCTTCTATTATAGTTTCACGATGAAAGTTTCTGCTGTAGTAGTCAAGGAAATGAAAAGCAACACATTTCCGAGGAAAGTCATTGCACTTCATTTTTCGATCCTTTTTAATGCTTTCCATACCTTGTATCTATAAAGCGACCTAAATGTTTCCCATTTATTTTCTCTTTCAAGGGAATGGGGAATGATGCTTGCTTTTAATGCACAACAGAAAAAGCTCGAGCGAATTAAATGCTTATATAAGGCTTCGTTTATTAATAAAAGACAGCATCGATTTCTCACTGCCATAATTCTCAAGTGAACGCAGAAAAAAACACCAAACAATTTTCCCACCAACTCGTTAAAATCTCAAACTTTACGGAGTGCTTTAAAATTTACCAGCCATACACATCGTCTGTAGCGCGATTGGAATTCCTGCTAAGACTATTTCACCCGCTGAATGTTATTTCACTGCGACTTGTCGAATCCTATCCCGACGTCTAGACGCGGCAAGAACATTCCCCGCTGTGGCCGGTATAGTGTAAAGCCTGGCAACTTGACCGCTCTTCCGCCGACGGCCGGGGCAGCCATTCAAAGATCTGGGCCACCTGCATCGCCACGGCCCTGGCATGGCAGATAGCGAGTCCTCACCCGTTTTCGGTTCTTGCTCGGAAAGTCCGCTGTTGTTTTTCGATGCACTCGGGGATGCCTTATTCTCAGCTGAAAGTCATCCTCGATGCCATGCCCTCATGGCATAGCAACGTGTCTAAGGGTAAAGCTTTCCGATTAAATTGTCGCTCTATTTTATTAAACAAGAACGCGAGCATTCCTCTCTGAAATGTCTAGCTTTAATGCAGTTCAAAAATAAAATTCTTAACATCTCGCTATGCAAATATAATGCGAATGAGAGCGACTTGGAATATTATAACCCTTCAAAGAGATTTCAAGTGATTAAGAAAATTTAATGGATGGAAAATTCGTTGCATAGCGTGGATTACCTCGCGATATCATAGCTCAAGAGACTACTGCATCCACTCTTCATTAAACCTTTGATTTAATGGAATTACCGTGCATCGTGCAAGTACCTACCGTGCATTCGGCGATGTATGGTTTACCTACTAGAGGGTATATTATGTGCATGCTGCGAGGCTCGGGAGAATTTGACGGAACCGCCGTTGCCTCGGCAGCCAGGGATGACTGGAATACTGAGCAGCAAGTACGTAATGTATTCTATCCACAACACCACTCAGATATTTGCTTGCTTGTTTAGAACTGACGTCTATGTAATGTGATCGAATTAAGTCACGTTTGCTTATAGAAAACTTTGGTTTTAGAAATTATCTCCGTTCGAAAACTTGAGAAAGCTGAGTTCTCATAACCAAACTATGCATACACAAATGTGGCGTCGCTCACACAAGAGTTTCTCGACAACAAGATATTGTCTTCAATAATTTATCCAGCATGAACTTCACGTGAGTATTATAAATGGCGCATCGGTTACACCTCATCTTTCGGCGTGAAACGCTGTACTGTGCATTTTTTTTGCTGCACATTATGCAAATGCGCGTGGTGGAACCCGCAACCCCACGTCGTCGAGAGCCGTCGTCTCCCGCGACACATTTTAATCACGCTTGAGGAAAACGAGCACAACAGCCTCTTTTAATAATTAATGTAATTAGAAAAAATACCAAGCTGTCGCCGTGACAAATGTTTGCTTATTCCGTTCGGTTCACAGAGCTTTTATTATTTGCATCCAAGATGGATGCGTTTTTATTACGGAGTAAGAGCTCGTGGCTATGATATCCATCTAGCACTTGTGTTATTTCTGTGTGGAAAACCGTTAAATTAATGAAAGCTCTGTGCCAATACGCTTGCCATCGCCGACATGAGAACCTGCGCAAATCAGCTTATGCATGTTTTCGTGGATCGACTATTCAGAGGGGGTTGATTTCAATATAAAACTCGAATATGTAATAGCATTCAATGTGGATGAATCGGTGTCATAAATGGGAGTATAATCTCGAATACCAGCCGATGAATAAAACGACATCATTGATGGAGGACGACGTCGTGGATTCGGGTGTGGAGGGGTGAGGGGGGGTCGGCAGCCGGGGTTATGAATGTGGTAGTAGTTGAATGTTGATGAATAGCTAAATCACGAGGTGCTGTGTTCGCTTTTGTGAGCGCACCAAGCCTGGGCCTCTATACGCAGAGAGAAGGGTGAACCTATAATCAACACACATTTTCTCATTTTCCATATTCTAAAAGCTTGACTGTTCGTCTTTGGCAACGCACCTCTCTTTGCAAATCTGGCTTCCATCCGGCTTCCAAGTATATAGTCAAGTATATAAGTGATTCTCGACTTATACCTTATACTTTGGACGAGTATACTTTAGACGAAACTTTAACATTCTCGCAAGTAATATTATGCAAATTTCCTGCATTGACGCGAAGGAAGACAGGCTTGTAACAAAAGCAATACTCAAGAGGTGTTGTGCGAAATCCCAAGATACACGCTACAGTAGTAATATCGCCTTGTCGGTGAGCAAAAGAGATTGTCATGTAGGAGCGACAGTAAAGTCTGGCATTTCAACAATTTTAATAACACAAAAACGCTTTTCTGATAAACATTGAATAACAGGAAGTGAGCGGAACATTTTTGCAATATCCTGGCTCGCGCGTGGAGCGACGAAAGGCACGTCGGACGCGCCGAGAGGCACCACGTCGATCTGGCGACGCCGCGACGCCACGTCTCCGGGACACGGAGAAATGGCATCTCGTCATCAGCTGTCGACGCCGCGTTAAATATCTCAACTCTTCGGTTCGGTTTGGTTGACGCTTGCTATGGAAACGGGTCGCGAGGCTACACGAGCTTTCGACTCGTTGCGAGAAGCTGTAGCTGTTACCGCGAGATAGGTGGGTGGCTAAGTTGGGTGGGAAAGAGAGGCGGGGGAGACTTTATTGGCTTTTAAGACGAAGCGTAATTAAAATGTAGGGGCTTGTCGGCTGAGTTGGTTGCGCTCGCTCGCTGGCTGGCTCGGTGATGAATGAATAGCTAGGAGCTAGCGAAACTTGGGGAGTCGAGAGGCAGCTACAGGAATATTTACGCCCCAGGTGATACGAATATAGCGATATAGAATACATAATTCTCGCATAGCGCTTGGCGCGGCGACGATGACGACGACGAGGACGACGTCGACGATCGAAATGGTGAATAGGTCTCTGGTTATGCAGGCTTCGTGGAGGTGGAAATACCTTGCTTCTCGGGATGGAGATTTCCGATAGGAAATGCAATATGAGAAAAAACATTTGCCGTCGGCCGAGCTGAGACAGGTAGGCCGAGATGGGCTGGAGAATGCGAAAGAGACGAGGGGGCCGTGATTTATCAATACAGCGGGCCCAAAAGCGCAAGTCTGTGTAGCCTATCAGGGACAATAGTCGCTGGAAATCCCAGGAAAAGCTGTGCTTTACAGATTTTCACATCGATCGTTTGTCAGTAATTATTATTCCCCGTACGCCGATCAATTTAGCGGTGGAGTAATTATTATATTTTTAACATCCTTTATCGGTGGGTCGAGGGAAGCTGTATTTTTTAGCTTTGGTTTAATTTTTCTCCATGCAAAACTGATCAAAGTGGAAAGGCACGTATAGCTGTACCTTCCGATAAGCTTGAATAAAACTCAATAGAGCCGCGGGCACTATTCGGTGAAAACCTCCCGAATTAACGAGTATGAAGTACATGAACTTTTCACTTAGGGCATACAATTTCAATGTTAAGGTAAATTACGGACGGCGAGCCTAATTTGTGCGTAAAATGCAACGAAACAAACGGATGGGCGCTCCGTTTGATATCTGTGAATTTGACATGCTGGATCAAACCTCAGGCGATTCGCGCAGGGAAAGCCGCCGAACAAAACCTCTGAACACGAGCTAGCTGTTTATGACGTTTTTTGAAAAATAAATGATAGGACCAGAAGCATTTGTGACAGCCCAATTAGCGGGCTGTTGCATGCACTGTATCTACACACACACATATACACAGTACACATACACACATAACACGCGCGGGTAACATGGCGCCATAGCTACCGCTGTGAGGTATACCGTGTGGACGCTTCGCTCCGCATTACCAACCTAACAATGGAGAGAAAAGAGTGATTAGTCATCTCAAGTTATTCGCAGATCAGAGTCACTGTTGCCTGCCTGGAAGCATCATCGCGCGTGCGCGCTCAGTAAGATAAATCGAAATTAATTATAGAAACACCGTGCTGGTTGATTATGCCCGCCATTAATCATATCAAGATGTTGGCTTCTTTCAAGGGGTCGGATCGGATAAGATGAATTATGGATGAACGTCTTTGCCGGGAGAAAGGCTAAGGGTTGCCGCCTCATTGAAAGGGTTGGCTGTTTAGTCAGTTTCTGCACTATATCGTGTCTGGCAAGATGCGGATTGACTGATGAATGCTTGGACAGATTTAGGCTGATAAGCTTATTTGAGATCAAAACTAGTTGGCTTAATCGGATTCGGCTGCAAAGACGACCGGAAAATTATTCGCAAAGTGTGGAAGCGAAGTCGGCTTTCGCGTCTTCGCTGCACGGATTGTGGTGACCAAGTTAATTGCTTTGCCGTCGTCTTTAACTTTGCCGCTCATTCGACTGTACAGTCTGAATATGAAGATATCTTCGTGGCAAACCCAGCCACCTAACTATACGGTTTACGGTGTAATATTGCTGTACTGGTTCGTTTCTTGCAGCCACCAATACCATGCCGGAATTTTTAATATGACGTTATACACAGCGTAATGCAATAAGCACCTAAACCGTAAGGCAATAAGCACCTAAATTGTAATGCTTGCAGGTAATCTTTTCCAGCTAAATATGAACCGTGGCACTAGAAAGATGCGAAACTTATCCAAAAATATGGGGCAGAGAGATACAAATTCTCCCGTTTTTATGAAAATCGGTTCCAATCGGACAATTATTAACGTGGCAGCTAAAACGAAGTGGCAAAATCGACTGCTGCGTAAAAAAATGGCTCTCTACACATTTACATGTTGATACTCAATTTTCATTTTCGAGCGAGTGAGTGAAGCGACACAAGCATCCACACATTTTTTTTCTGTTTTGTTCGTTTTGCATTTTTGTCTGTGTCTGACCGCTCTACAGCCCAAATGGAAGGTTCGATCGACTTAAAATTCTTACCACCCCTGCACACTGCTTCAGAAAATAACTATTGTTTTTGGGGAAATCGGTTGGGTAGTTTTTTTATAAAAAAATTACGAAATTTTGGAAAAATCCCACAAGATTAACATGGGGAAAGTGCATTGGAAGTTGACAAGGATTAAACATTTAAAGCCATATACACGGCTAGTTATAGTTTTAGGAATATTAAAATCACTTCAAAAATATCTGCTTACTTGAGGACATGAACCCCGGACCTTTTGCTTATCGGGCAAATGCTCTAACCACTGCGCTAAGCAATGTACGGCACTTTGGTAGTGATTTTAATCTATATGAGTGGTAGATCTCAATTGAGAAATCCTCAAGTATCCTCGAGTCCTCTAGTAAGCACGTATTTTTGAAGTGATTTTAATATTCCTGCAATGGAAGTTGCTTCCTTGTGACACTAATCAACAGGACAAAGCCTTTATTATTATTGTTCAAATAGCTAAATGGCATGAAGGAGATTGTGAAGAACTGTACCCCTAATATTGGAAATGTGACAGAGCACTTAATACTACAAAAAATAATTTGTACGTCTAAAGTATAAGTTCGCACAGGCGCTCGCTCATCAGCTCGTGTTCCACAGCGTTTTCTAGTAAAGGAAATATTCCAACATGTTTAGGCGACTGAACGACGAGTGCATCTTGTCAACACAATTCTTTCGTCCAAATCGAACAGTTTCGCGTTTTAATCGAAATAATGCGTCCAATTAGAAACTGATTACAACTCATTTCGAGCGACGAACTCGCGGCGCCGACTTCTTCGTCTTCGAGTTCGACTCATTTCCCGACTGGTTGTGTGCAAACAGAAGTGCTACACGCGGTGGTGGGAGGGGGGGGGGGCATGACGGGGGACGGATGTCGAAACGATCGAGTCGACACGCTATCATGTAGCCATGCGATGTGAACATCCTCTTCCCTCCCGACGTCCTGCCATTCCCAACCCCCCACCGACCCAACTAAACATCTACACCGTCGTCGTTGTCGGCGTCGTCTTCGTCGGCGTCGTCACATCTTTCGATGTTCAATAAACGGTCCATCTCGTCCGGAGCGAGCGCGGTCGTGACTGGACGTGCGGATTAACGCCGAAAAAACTAACTTTGATCGATCACGATCGTGAAAATATAGTTAGCTGTGCATTCAAGACTCGAGCGGAATGATTTAATATGACAAATTGGACCCGATATTAGAAGTCGACCGAGACAGAAAGAAACTAATAAAAAAAGCGCGTCTTAAACTTTATAGTAAACTTTAGGCGAAGATGATTCTTCACCGGTAATGAGCGAGCTCCTATTTATCAGACTGTATTTTGGTGAATGTGTATCAGAATGTGTGTGGTTGGGAGTTCACTCGTTTCATTTTGTGGTACTTTCGTACAACTATTAGTAATACAGTTTGTCTATTTATTTAGTAGGAGGGGTCAGCAAGAGAGAGGGCCTGAGTAACCGCATGTCCGAATTAAAACGGTTGTGATGGACGAAGAAGTAAGTGCGTTGCATGAACTTTTTTTAAGAATTTTCAGTTGTGGAGATGTTGGAAAATATGTAGATGGGAAAATGAAGATTTCAGGCTAGTTTCATAAGATTACCGGTGGGAAAAATCAGAGCTAAGTGCAATTGTACTGATTCCCTTTTATCTCAAAGTGTCATAGTTCATGGCATACTTAATGCTGAGATTTAAGATCAATCGACTATCTACAAGTACTTGTTATCAGCCACTTAACATTTAAGCAAATTCATCAATTCATCAAATTTGTTTTGCATCAATCAGTCTCACATAGTAGAGATTCAAGGCTTTAAGTATCCACTGATCTATAATGCTGAGGTATAAGTAATCTACGTACAGTACATTGAATGGCGACTATAGTTCGTGTGATAAGTTTCTTCTCTCCTCGGCGGCTTCGTACGTGTTTTTTCTTTATCTCCGTGCGTTCTCTCGAGATGGCGCACTCGTCGGTGCCCGATGAGCTTTCCCGAATGAAGCGCGTACACGTGTGCACGTGATACGTCGAAGTGTCTAGCCTTGGTCTGGCCGTTATTACCATATCCACGGCATTACCATGGAGCAATCCAGCGAGACGATCCGAGACATTCTGTCGTCTGGCTTTTCGCACGGCTGAAGTCCGTATAGGTGCACACTATCGTGAAGCGGACACGGCATCATAGGGCGTTCCGTCCTGTGCATGTGCACTTTCAAATCTTCCACACGTTCCTTGCTGGTTAGCGTCGCTATTTTGAGCAGAAACCGTTTTACTCTTTGGGCTGAACGCTTCGAACTGACCGTGATTACCTTACCACGATGAATTGACACAAGACAATACCCTCGATTGAATTTTCGTTTTCATTTGCTTCCTCGTGAGAAAAATATTTCGTGATGTGAAATAGAATCAAAATAACAAATATTCAGGCAACATGATTCAGTCAGTCAGTCAGTCAGTCAGTCAGTCAGGAGGTGTCTGTCAGGCAGCTGATAGTGAATAATGGCGATCAGGTTCAACAAATCGTTTCGAGCGTTACTTTTCGCATGGAGTTCGGAACGCGTTTTGATTCTTGGTGTGGTGGTCTGCTTCATGACTGTGCGTTGGACTCTATTCGAACGACATGTTTTCACATTGAGTCTCGTCTTTACGATCCCTAGCTCGCCCCAGGATGACGTGAAATCTGAAGCGATTTCAGATGTGCCTGCCATTGACGCACTCTCCTTTTTTGCATCTTGCTTAGTTCCGGAAGCACTGGGCTTCAAGTATCGTACCAAATTACACACACTCCTAACTTTTTTATTATTTGAGAGACAAGGGAGATTAACATATTGACTTAGTACAAATGTAAAAGTTTCTTTTTTGTGGGCGCTAGCTTAGTTTCTTACAGCTCCGCGAGCAGCCGAGAGCAGATGAGCAAAGCGAGTAAATTCTGCCAACTGTAATAAAAGGAAAACTACCTAGAACATTCCAAACGACACCTCACATCCAACTGTTGTAATGGATAAAATCACCACAATGTGTTGGACTGGCATATGTATCTTAATTTTGACTCCAGGCTAGGGTGCATGACATTGCCATCTTGAATAAAGGTCTGGCGGGCGATGAAACGACGAAAATCACTGCGCACTTGCCCTTTATTAGACTTCTTTCTTCAAGAGCATCAACGAAGTTTAAGATTGTTCGTCGTGAGGTAGGTGTGTTCGTTACGGGAAGAGATGAGAACTAACTATTTTGAAAGCGTTCGGAGACATTCTCAATACAGTTGCAGATAAGAGGAAAATGCTGGCTTTATTACGAAAACATGCACATAATGTAAACCTCTGTAATTATAAAGTTGAGTTAGAGGCCCCAATGGCCTGTGATGCTTCTGCGTCGAGTGATCTTGATACCTATAGACACACATCAAAAAAAATTTGTAATACATTTTGACCTTTGCTTCTAGCTAACTGACAGTCACATTATTCTGAAATCTCTCCAGAGTTATAACGAGTTCATGCATCCGTTAATAATTGCCCCGAGCCAGTTTTTTGTTTGCTTGCGCAAATTTTCATTTAGTAGTCTGCCAATAAAATAATCTGCACTAAGTCAAATAACCAAATATGATGTTCGTTGTTTTGTACTGTACAGAATTAAATGCATAATTCAGAGTAAAATTTAATTGTAATTCAACAAAGGATGTATTTTTGTGAAGCTAAAAGCGAACAGTGAACTGTGCAACGTATTTTTCTCCCTCGCCCGAGGCATTTGCAATATTACGGAATGCAATTCGGTGTACACTTTGTCTGCACCGCGCGCAATGGAAACGTCAATGATACTCGTATGTTTCGACAATAATTATCCACTCCGTCGTGTTCGTCTCCGAAGCCGGCAACGAACCAAGCAGTGTTGTGTGGTTTGGTTTACGCGTGACGTAGCTACTTAGACGCTCCTACCATGTTTGTTTTCCAAGCTCTTAGCGCCGCCACCGAACCAAAGACAAGAGAACGGGAATCATGGTGTCTGCTAAGAGGTTTCCTCAAAGACACAGCGAGCGTGAACGTAACCTACTCCTAAGCTTGTTGGGGATAATGTCAGGTAGGCTGGCTGGCTTAAGACGAGCCAGGTAGATGTCGAGGCTTGTAACTAGCTTGGAGATGTTTATTTAGATGGTGGATATAGATTCCAACGTATTTTGGCAGTGAATTCTTTTAGTCTAGCTTGATACAACTTTTTACCCTCACCGACCTAATTGCCGATGTAACTATTGTGGCCTTATTTAACTTTCTGTAACAAATTGTACCTTAGGGACAAGAGGCAAAATGCGACACCTCTCACAAAATGACAAATACCCACTTTTACAAAAGTATTTATTGTTTTTAATAACTGAGGAGAAGATAAACCAGCAATGTACGTGACATTTCGACGATTTCAAAGAACCCCTGTGTTAGCCCCTGAACGCAGCCCGCAGAGCAATCAGTTGACATGTTTTTTCTGCGTAAGACGTGGCGCTGGAATTTTAAAACTAGGAGAATTTAAAATATCATTTAGATGCACGTTTCAAATACAACTATCTGGACGACTGTTTGTGCGCAAGGTTCTTTGTTTGTTTCTGCACTGAATGTGACTTTGTTTTTCCTAACTGGTATTTTTTTACGAAATATTTTTAACTTGTTAACTTTTCTTAATTATTATGACTAAGTGTTGGTCTTAAAATGTCCAAATTTTTGCAAACTATCCTATCCTGCGAGCAATGCAGTGGTCACCATGGTGACGAGCAATCAGCTTCTTTTGTTTCCAAGTTGTAACGAAGATAAAATAGTTTGGAAGAAGTTTGAAAATTGTAATACTAACCCTTAGTTTTAGGGAAATAAAAATTTCTGTGAAATTCGAAAAATAGCAATGAACATATTTTAGCCCCTGAACGCAGCCCGCAGAGCAATCGCTTACATGACGTTATTTCTACATTAGTCTTGGCGTTGGAAACTTGAAACTGGCAAAGTGGCGTTCGTTAGGAAAATGAACATATTCACAAGCCCCTCGATGAATGCTTGTGCAGTTACTTTCTTGGTGTATGTTTTGGCACTTCCACAACATGACTTCGATATTATCCCGAGTACACGTTAACTCAAACTAAAAACATTTTTATCTTTCACGTAATATTAAAATTTCTTTGCGTAGGTTTATTCAAGAAAATTAATTATTTCTGTGAAATTCGGAACATAACAACGATACGTATTTTAGCCCCTGAACGCAGCCCGCAGAGCAATCATTTTACGTGTTGTTTCTCCGTAAGACGTGGCTTGGCGAACTTTTAACCGGCAACGTGGAATTACAGTTAAATGAACGTTGTTCACTCACACGCGCCTTGACGCGTAGCTTTCCTCATTTTTGTGTGTGTGTGTTTGACCAAATAACTCGACCCTTCCTACGAAACGCGGGCCACGAGCGAAAGATGAGATTATTCTAGAAGGCTGGGAACGAAGGAAGCCAAGCAAGCAAGCAGGCAAGCAAGCAAGCAAGCAAGCAAGGCGACCAGGTCCGAGTCCACGTGTGTCCATTTGGGAGGTCACTGGAGTGGTTCTGACCACTCGCCTCGCCCTCCCCAAGTCTTAAGTCTAAGAGGAAAGAATCATCCCACAGCTAATGGAACCAGATCTCTCTGGCACGAGGCCCACATTGATCACGGCCTAGTGCGACGTACGTATACAAACAGCCATCCACGGCGAATTCAGGAGGCCGAGGAGGGAAAAAAACTTGTGAATTGAAAGGGAAAAAAACAACTACTCGAGACGCAAAGAACGAAATTACGTTTGTCTTCATTGGGGGCTTAGGTTACCCCAACATTTCGTAAATTGATTTCGCAGCATTTCGAGTTATTATTTCTTGTTTCCATATTTTCAGTCCGCATTAAACAAAATAACGAAACTGGTTTGCGATGGGTTTTCTGTCAAGCCATCTGTTTCGAGGTACATCGCTCGGCTTGCAACTGCCAATCGGAATGGTAAACAAACAAGTGGGTAGTGCATGTCGACGTGCCTTGCTTTTTGCGCGCTCGGTTCGTTGGGCGAGCGCGGCCAACGATGCCGTCTGCGGCGGTGGCGGCGATGGCGACTGATTGCAATGGGACCTCCGAGTGGCAACAGCTCGGCCGAAACACCCAAGAGTGTCATGGAGCGGGGCGGAATGGTCGCCACCCTTCCGGCGCTATTTCGGTCGCATTTTATCTTGCCCCCGCTGGTAACATGCTGGCGGGAGTTTCACATTTTCATTCCTTTATTAGAGACGTGATAATCTCTTTATTTATCGTAACGGAGTAATTGAACAGATCGTCGACGTTTGTCGTTTTAGTTGGCATACCGTCACCCGCTGCCAGCGAGACGAAAATGCTGTCGTCCGGAGTATACGAGCAGCTTTGCCTCGCCTTTTCTGAACGAGTTTATTATCAATTATTGGCTTGGCTAGAGGCTGACTGTGTAAAAGATCATAACCCTGCCTGACTCGGCCACGTCGAGGGGGCAAGCCGTTTACCACTCGATGGCTGCCGAACGAAACGTACCGTTGACGATGTGCCAAATAGCCTGGCGTGCACCACTTTGCAGCGACGAACGCTTAATAAACAAACTCGCGATGAAGTGAAAAATGCCAGATGCAGATTTCCATTTCGTATGCAGATCGGAGAGCCAGTCTGTATATTATATATAGTGTCGTGTGTCAGCGCGCGTAATGACGCAAGGAAATGTACGTCTACCACCTCGTTCGACGACAAGGTGACGATATTATTTACGCTCTCTCTCTCTTTCTCTCTCTCTCTTTCTCTCGCTCTTTCTCTTTCTCCTCTCTCCTCTCCCTCTAGCCATCGTTCGAAGTTTCCATCCAGTTCTCTCTCTCTCTCTTACACACACACACACTGTCTCACGTGAGGTTTGGCGTCTCTTTCACTACAATGAATTCTCTCTGTCTGATAATGAGGTGCGTAATCGAGAGGCTAGCAATTGAGTAAGACCAGTTGCTGCCACCACACTCCACCCCCCAGCACATCGCCGCCCCCGCCGTGCCAACCCCCTGCATGCCAGATGCTGGTAGGGATAATTGGTTAGCTCTATAAAGTAGCACTTGCTCAATACTCGGTTACTAGCGTTTCGATAAACATTATCAGTATGCCACACGGGAAAACGGGATAGGGTTGTGTTCCGAAATCCAACGGACGTGCACATTGTCGACTTTATAAAAGACGTGTTTTCCGGCTTAGCTTGAGTTGTTTTGCCTAGACGTGATGTTTAGAGGTAAAAAGGAACCAGTTACAAAATCGTTACAAATATTTCTGTCTTTAATTTTCTGATTAAAGGGCTAAAATAGGCCCCAAATCGTTTTTACCATTCAGTACGCTGTGTTTCAGCCTACACTAAGGTTCAATTTCTGAGATTGGAAAAATCCATCTTTTAAACACACAAATTCGCAGACTGGGCTTGAATGCTGCATAAAAAGCGACAACTTTCCCGACGTTTTGTTAACAATGCTGTCTACCTCAGGTGCAGAAGATTTTTACTTCTGAAGAAATAGACAACATATTTAAGTTTACCAAACGCAGAGAAAGTTAACTTGTACTATTCGTACCCAGATTATAAATACGTTTTTTTGAAAGCTATGCTAAGTTTAGGAAATAGACACGTGTCAAAATGTTACAAGAAAATAATTCCCGAGCCACTAAATATGCACGTTTTAAAAAAAACTGTTGATAACTGGGTTAAACTGCTGAAAACTTAACTGACACTAAACTGCCAACGTTTCGCTAACTATTCTGAAAGCTTCATCGGGGTGTGTTGTGTGTGTCAAATGGCAATTGGTGAAATTAGTCAGGAGATATGAATCTCAAATATGCACGTGTTTTCTTTAATTTCCTCTGTGTGAAACCGTTGCAATAACTTCTTGGGTCAAATTCGGCCTTCGCTTTCCTGCTCGCCCTTAAGGTGGCCTGATTCCAGCGTTTCACATGGTTTTCTTGCGAAATATCTCCACCCGGCATCTATAACTCGAATCGTGCTCGCGTGTTGGCCACAACGCTTCCAATCGGATATGTAAGGTTTTTTTTATAGTTCTTGCCATTGCTTTTGCTCATAAACTCGCCCTAATTGCATACTAGACTTTTTGTTTTGTGAAAAGAATCAAAAGAATTTCAACGGCGAGCTTTCCGAGCACGCCGATTTCATTCCGGAATCACCAAATACGAAATAAAACTCGCAACACAATTTCCCAATAATTGAAGGTTTTCCCCCAAAAAAAACCCACCTAACCGTGTCATTAAGATAAAGATTGGTGCATGCATGTGGTGTTTATTGCATATTGTAGTGTTGCTCTGTGTGCATAGGTGTTTCAAATGGCCACTATCTTGGCCGACCGCCATTATTATAATTTCGTATATTCAAAGCTAAGCTCGCCAAGGGCTTTAATACTTGACCAAATCTAATCACCTACAAAGCGTTTTATTTCGCAGCTTTGCCCGTACTTTCTAAACACTGCATAAACTCGACCAACTCTATATTGTTCGCAACAACTAACTCTGCGTTCTAAAGCGGGAATTAGTTTAAAGACGAAATTTCTGGTTCGCGCAATAAAAGCAGACTAAAACAACCTTACGGTTTGGCATAATTGGACACCGGATCTCGAGAGACCACCGAAGTGAATCAACGCTGCGCTTTTGTCAGGAACGGATGGATGACCATTCATGCCAAGATCTAGTTTTGTTCGGAAGAGAGGTTAGAGGGCTTGAAGCTCTTGCCTACAACATCTCTACTCGCCTTGCTATCAAATTCTCAAAATCACACATTAGTGAAGGAATCGTGCTGTGTAAGTTATACCATCCTCCGAAAGGTACGTTATGGGGTGGCCCTCTTGGTGATTTTCGCCAAGAGTAGGCTACGTGTCATCACCGCTTCTCCTCTTCCCTTTTAGATGTATCATCACCCTCATCATCACGCTAGCCTTCACAGACACAAATGTATAAGTGCCACAGGGCCCACGTCAATGTAGTGCGTCGTTTCACCACAATATCATTGAATCAAAGGTAACAGCACTGAACAAGTGCGGCATGGCCGTACGTTAAAATGTGACAAGTGAGCTTTGAATTGCATCACGAAGGCAGTGCACCGTCTACTTTTGTTAAATCGCGTAGCGTGGACTGCGTTCTTGCAGAGGGAGGCTCGTCGTCGTCGTCGTCGTCGTCGCCATCGTCGTCGCCGTCGTAGTCATGATAATGGAGTCAAATGAATCGTTACACAGGATAAGAGCAAACAATGCCGGGGCGAAGGAGTCGCGGGAAAAACTACATTTAAAGCCTTTGGTGTTTGTTCAGAGATTGCTAGGCAGGGAAATTCACGAGCAGCGTGCATACAGCGAATCACTTAGACTTTGATGGTGAATTTAGCAGCAAAGCGAAGCAAAGCAAAGCAAAGCACAGCGCGGCGCGCGAGAGATGAATTGTATTTCACGAACAAGGAGGGATAAAGGTTTAGAACAAAGGGGGTAAAGTTTTTGTTCTACCCGGGTCTTGATTCGCCAGCAAACAGGACGCCGGGGAATTTAATTCGATTGTCCTGCCCCGGCCCTCTTCAGGATGGATACCGGGGCTTTAAACTTTAGTCAAGTTGACCTGCCCCCCCCCCCCCCCTCCCCTCGACCGTCCGCCATTGCCCACTCTTTCGGCGACCCATCTTTGTGTTGTGTTTTGTGTCCGCGCCCTCTCGTGCGCTGTGGCTTCTGAGCTATTCTTGTTTCCAACTTCTCGCGACTGTATACGTCGGACGAGGTTTACGCTGATAACCCGGCCAAAAAAGTGACCAGCAAGAAGCGAACGCGATTTCGCCTGCATTGCAAACTATGTGTTCTGGTCCCGAACTCTCTGGTCAGGCAGACGAATACTGGTCGGACTTAGTTAATTAGAACCCCGGGCGATGCCAAGAAGTTACTGCCCGACAAATGTAAATTCGTGTCCCGCGAGTTCTCCAATGGTTTATTAGTCGCCAGTTTCGAGTTTCTTTGGAATTCGGCGTCGCAATGGAAATTCGGGTCGCTTGCCTCTTTCTTTGCCGTGCGGTAATATTCTCACTTCCCTTAATTGCTTGACGCGCCGCGCTGGGTAGTCTGCGACAATGGCCTTTTTGGGAGGCGCGCCGGCAAGGAGAAAAACATAAATAAAAAACAAACCGTGGAAAAACAGCTTAAAACTTTAACATTTGGGATATCATAATGAAAAAATTATTTGACTCAACACGCAACTCTAAGCCTCGCAAAAGAGTCTTGCTTTCCATCGCCAGCTTTCGTACGATTTATTCAAGGTGGAGGTGCCAGGTTCGTGCCAATTCACATACCCTCCACGTAAAGCTACTTGGGTATGATTTTTTGCCAGGGTTAAATACCAAAGTAAAACTCGAATTAAATACTAAATTTTGATTCAAATAACACAATCCAAGTGGGTTTTCTTAGTACACAGATCTAAATTATCGTTGGAACCCTATGTCGGTTGTCCAAACGAATGGGGTCAGGTGGTGGAGATTTGTAATTTCACTCGAACTGCAGGTCCAGGGTTCAAATCACCCGACCAGACATTTGTCAGTGGAAATTTAAATGCTTCTCTTTAAAAGATTTTTTCGCAAACGTTCCCGCGAAAATGTCGTCGAGCTTGTGTCGCGTCATCAAATCGGCCCGCCTGACGTCTATGTCGACGTCGAGTCGGTCCAAATGGTCGGCAGGCGACAATGACCGAGCGTCATATGAGCGAACATAGCAATGACCTCATGGCAGACCCGACCCGGCTTGAGAACGCTAATCCACACATATATCAGGACGTTTCTTTGTTGCCTGCGACGGCACGGAGTAATTGGTTTTCGTTACATTTTATAGTCTGTCACTGTCCTAGAGCGATCTCGGCTGAAGGGGCGCTGCCTCCCTTACTCCTGATCGCAGTTCTATTGTTTCCTGGATGTTAGCCGATCTGTCATTGGGGCTTAGGTGCGCAGATTTGACAAACTAATGCCCACCTTACAGAAATACAAACTGGCTTGACTTGGGGAACATTTCTAAAATCAAAAAAGTCGGCGAAATAACCGTAGTGTGATTAAGAATGTTGTCACTCACCGATGATAATACTTTTATTTTTATTTTTTTTACTAACCTCAATACCAATGTGTAAAATCACAATTGTCTGCTATCCTTATACTCTTACTCTAGCTGATCTGGGGAGAAATAGAACAACAAAATTAAACAAGTGATAATAAAAGTTTGCTCGTCTCATTTCTCCAAAAGCTGCTAGGCCAAGTAAATTCCATCATTATTCGTAAAACTAACAGACGGATTTTTCTCGGCCATCCTCCGAATTCGTCGCGTAACGCCCTTCTGGCCTGTGGCACGGCACGTTGTTTCGTCGGCGTCGTCCCCACGTGTATCCGAGTGTAGCGCGGGCCACGGCGCCAGTGGGTGGGTTGTATTGATCTGGGTCCAGCGCTCATCTCTAGTTCGGGCCCCCCATCCATCCACCCACTCACCGCCCACCCACCCACCCACCCACCCACACAGCCGCTTGTATTAGATAAACACCCGTCTTGCTCTTCTTGGCCGAAAACTGCTCGAAACCGACAGGCGACAGCGTCGAGCACAGAGACGTCGGACGGTCACAGCACATCCTCACGATATTACTTGCCCACACCCCAGCGTATCCGACGACTAACTATTAGCGTGTTGTTTCCCCCCAAAAAAAGGCGTTTATAACAATGCAGGTCTCTTTCATACCAAGACTATTTCCATCTTCCTTTTTCTCCGTCGCACTCATGGTCTCGCACTGGTCGTGCCTTTCACTCTATCAACCGGATTGCGACCACATCGATTTGATCGCGATGGTTTTTTGTTCTCGCAGCACAGCAGTGTTCGCTGCTGTTTTGTTGTTGCTTATTGGAGGTTTAATGGTCCAGAAGGGAATGGACAAGATGGAGGACGATGGGAGAGGGTGGCGGGGTGAGGAGGGACTGGAAATCTTGAGGGATGTTGTTGGGATAGTGGAAAGGAAGGAAGGGTTCTGACAGATTCTTTTTATGATAGTAAAGGCAGTTAGATCTGGCAACAAGATAAAAAAAGATGAAACTAGAAATATAAGAATGAGAAACTAAACATCCGTAAAACCGATCTAACCTCGTTGGATGATCGGCCGACAAGTAAAGACCAGATGTAATATTATCCCGCTGTCCAAATGGAGCCGGCTGAAATGTTGTGCAGTGCAAACAGTGACATCCTATGGAGCACGTCGGTTGTTTGATCTTTTCGGATAATCTTGGCAAATAGGGATCCTAAGCACACGATATCTTCTTCTCGTGCGAAAAGGTGGAAAATCCACTGAAATACTTGAACGTACTATACCTTACTTTTATACGTACGAATCTCACATGGGGGACTAGGGGAACACTCGCATGCTTTTCCCGAACCCTTTTTTTGTACCAAATCGAATTTCCATGCGTTAGTCGGCGACCAATCTTTCGACTGCAAGCGGGCCGAGAAATTCAAATCCGTGTCGAAGGGCGTCGCGACAGCGCCACTGGCAATGAATACGAAACAGTGATATTGTTTTCTGACGTAATCTCGCTGCCCTTAATTCGGTGGATCGCAGCAGCACGTGAAGAAAAGCTGCCGCTCGGCCGACTTGTTCATCCTATGATCGCGTGCTGGTCGAAGCTTACGCGGCGACGGCGGCAGCGTTGTTTATTGCCAGCCGGCAAGCAGGAGGAAACAGGAACCTTTGCCCATTCTTTCTGCTTTGCTTTATGCAATCCTGCTCAGATTCTTTCAGCGTACTCGTGTTTTTTTTTGCGCCTGCCCCCATCCACTAAGCTTAATTTTAAATTCTCGTCTGTTTCGTTTGAATAAGACTCTCCTCAAGAATATTCGCGTTACACTCTTTTAACTACGTCGACTCGAGATGGATACGCGACGCGATTAAAACAAAGGCACGGCTTCTTTTGAGATTCTATCAGCGTCTTAAATGACAAAGAAAGACTCTCAGCTTTAGTCAACCTGGCCGTGTTTAGCAAGCTCCTCGTCTCTCCTCATCGCTTCAGCGTGGTGGGGATTAAAATATTCTTTGAAGAATAATGGGAATATCACGAGATTATTTAGGGGACAACTCGTTCGAGTGTGTCCCCAGGAAGCGCATTATTGGGTTTCATCACCGTCGTTCAACTGATTGTTTCGCACATTGCATAATATTTTCGTGGATTAAACACGTCGCGCTCGGATTTCATCCGCGAACCTCTTGATCATGTTTGTTAGAACGGTCGGGGCTACATTGCCGCTAATTGAACGGCGATAATGTGACAGTGCTGCAAGTTGCACAACACTGTAGGGTTGGCGTGTAGGAGTTTGGTATACACTTTACCAGAATCCCTGGATGGCAAAAAGCAAGTGATTAATTGAGCCTATACACCGAGTTTGAAGACTCTCAAGGGCTCTTTCTTCGTGTAACGTTTGAGTCAAGAGCTTGGAGCGTTGTGATAGGGAGGGGAGGGGTTAAGATCACGAACCATGCATATAACGTGTCTTAATTGTTTTCCTTGTAACTAGTTTACAATATCCCCATCTTAGCTCATTATCAGACAGGCAAAAACAAAGCGGTGCTCTGAAGCATAACAATAATCGCATTTGATTGTAATTTAAATTTTCGCGTTAAATAAGATGGATTTATTAATAAACAAGTTATTCAACCACGTCCGCTAGTCCAAAATAAATTATTTATTTCCAACTGTAATCAATTACGGGACGAGAGGAGGAAAAACACTTTGAAAGTATTTGCGTAACAGTAGCCATAAAACGAATTTGTTTGCCTCTTCGCTCTCTCCCTCCTTCTCTGACCCTTCCGAATTCACTCGCATTATTCCACTACTTTGGCGCCCAAGCACCATGTCTAAATTCAATAGATTGTTTAAAATAAATCTCCTCTGTCTCGAAAGGAAAGAAACCGCTTTAAGGGTAAATACACTTCAACTCCCCCGCTCGGACGTCGTCCCCCCTCTCTTCAACCACAAAAAAGTATCAACTGCCAGCCGGCCATCATTTCCATATGCCATGACAATTGCCACGCTAAATTCATAGCTTTGCGGCAATTCAACGGCAAAATGTGGCGTAGGAAATGATGTCATGGTTACGCGTACATGTATAACAGCCCCGCACCTAATAAAGCATTTAATTTGTCCTTCAGGATGTCTTATCAATTCGACGCCGTTGCAACAGATCCCAAAACTCTAAGGAGACGGAAACGTGATATTCATTCGGTCGTCGAGGTGTTGTATTCGCGTGACACGTCATAACTGGTTGTCTGGTGAAAGGATAACGTCAAAGTGGATGACAGCGGCATCCCAGGCGCGGCCCTCCGTATGAGTAGCTCAGCCGCGAAAGCCGGGTCCGAGGCCGAGAGTGCGTTCGGAAAATTGATAAGTGGATTTATTTCCTTTGTCAGTTTTGGCGAGATTCGAAAGGAAGTCTGTAATATTGTGTTGCGATGGAAAACAAACCGCAAAATGTGAAAGGCCTTCGTTTGTTGCCCTTTCGGACAGCGTGAAATTGTTTAGCTTTTCAGTAGCGAAAATGCTCAAAGGAAATAACTATGATATTTTAATAATGGTCTCTTCTCTGGCTGCCATCTGCTTGGCTTTGGATTGTCTTCAAATGTGGCAATAATCTAATTAGGAGACTTTGATAACCGACAAATTCTCGTCGCTGTAAGAATTTTAATTATCAATAATTTCTGAAAACTCGCGAAAGTACTTTATAATCCCTCCTTCTACTTCTTCTTCTTCTTTCACTTCTGCTCGGAAGAGTCGAGGGCCGTAATAAGCTCGTTAGAAAACATGCGTCAGAAAGTTTTCCATGGGATCGGTCGACGAGTGTTTGTCTTATCTCCCGCCAGATGATTACCACCACCATAACCACGAGGAGAAGCAGCAGAAGCTGCTCACTGCGTATCAAGTGTCAATTTGTACTAATTAGCGACGACAAAATTGGATGAAAGATTCTGGATTATTGCTTTTCAGCGGGGAAAAGGGCTCGCGCCTTAAAGAAAACCCTCCAAGATTTTAGACACATAGAGAGGGGTTTGAAAAGCATGCCACGCTTTCTTTCACCCTGCTACTATATCTTATTAAACTTCCATGTGCTTGCTCAGTTGTAAAATACAAGCATGCTTTCATCTTTCCTTTGATTGTCTTCGCGGAGGGAGCCTTCCAGACCCTTCTGTTTCTACGCTCTAAAGGGCGGACAATCAGAAACTTTGGTTTACAATCCAGGTAGTGGTGCTTGGCTGATATGATTAGCTTATCACAAACAGATTGGAATAACTCAACGTTTAGCCGGCAATTGTAAATTAGGCAAGAATTGTAAGATAACTTCATATCATTCAGCTGTGGGAAAGCTGTGAGCGCTTCTTAATCTTACAACGAGATTTTGGGCAAAATGGCCGCCAAGGCGCGATGCTCTGGACAAGGAAGGTTACCTCTAGGCAGTAGTTGCTCATACATACGCCTGAAACTCCTTACACCAGCAAAAAACGTAAAGCGTCATGTTTTCGTAGGTCCACATGGCCGTTCATGCGCACGGCCATGCGGCATCGCACGGCATGTTTGTCGCGTGGACGCTCTCCGTTTCGCCTGTGTCCTGTTTTATTACGCGAACATGAGGATCGGTCAGCGAGATGGAATGAACTAGTGCGTCAAATTGCGCTTGTCCTGGCTGGGGTTTAATTGAACGCGGCGCGGCGATTAGCCTCGTGCAAGACGATTGGCGGGCATTCAATTTGGAAAATAGAAGGCGATTTACGACCGCGCAGCGGGTTTATTAGGCGAAACACGCGAACGACGAGAGACGCGCCAAGAATTGCTCGTCGTCTAATTCCATTGCGAACCATGGAATGAACAACGCTCGACGAGATTATTGATAAAAAATTCTGTTTCAATTCCAAAAGTCATCCGAAGTGGTAAGCAAGACTGCATTCGCGTATCTCACTGCTATACAATGTTCGCAATGGGGGTTTGAATTTTCAATCTCATTTGTGGACGCCAGGCATGCACACGGCTATCAGGATATTCTCTCGGCTTATCAGCGTCACAGACGCGTCTCTGAATATTGAGCCGGTGGTTTAAAGTAAACGTCAACTTTTCCGAGCATCCCAGAAAGACGGAAGGAAGTCTGCGTGTGGAAAACCGATCCGCGGCAGCCGTTATGTTATAGTTGAAACTCTAAAGTTGGTCGCCAACCGGAGACCACGTATAATTTGATTCGGCTGCTTATCTTGTATCTCTATTGTGCTTAACTCGGCCAGGATGTTAAGCATAGTATATGCAGGGTGCGTGCAGGGCGCGTTTAGAAAGTGCGTTAACTGTGTGTTTGGCATTTTGATCTGGTTTTCTGGAAGGTTTGAGCATCCTGCTGCAAGGAAGAACAAGGAAGAAGTCGCGACCATGGCACTACGGTATCGAGCGTAAGAGAGAGGAAAGACTTGGAAATTATTGGCTTATGCATACGGTTTTAATCCGCAATTTGCATGTTCAAACAGTCGAGCAGCGTTCCGCGGGGGCTCCTCTGTGCGTCGTATCTTTGTTTACACAGCTCTTTTGTGACAAGAACCACTGGAGTCGCACGAACAAGCAAGCGGGGGAAAAACAAAATAACAAGTCTCGCGACCGCGGGACTGACTATTGTAGGTATACGTAGATTTAAGTCTCACTAAACCGTATTCCGATAACCGAGACCGACTATATTCTTGTCGTGCGGTTAAAGTGTGTCCGCTAACTGGGTATAAAAAACATTTCATTGTTACCTTGCAAGGAAAAGTTGTTACCTTCTAGGCGAGGCAAATCTTCGTAAGTCGTTCATGATCCTAGTTATTGTATTATCCGAGTATTCGTTTAAGAGAAACGGTTCCCTTCATACTTCCTGACACGACACACTTTTTTGTACAGCTTAACATCCGTGTCTGTTGACGCTTCGTGGCAGCCAACCACGATCAAACGCGAACACATAAAGAGCATAATAGAGCAGCGAAAATGAAAGATTATCAACAGTTTTGACGGGCCGGTCGCCGGATGCGAACAGCAGACTAATAAATTGAGAAATTGTTCCGAAGGATCAATAAACAGGGAAGATTAGTTCCGATGTCAGCCTAATGGATTTGCCAATTACAATGAGATTTGTAGCTGTCTTCTGTTCCATTGTGGACGTGTTACAACAAGTTACAGCCAAACGTGGCGGATTGGTTTGGCGCGCGCTATGAAACGGGAAAAAAAAGCCACAAATAGCGCCAGTGTTTGTATGTGACAAGCCTGCTCGTGTGTGTGTGAGTGTGTGTATATGTGAAGCTATTTATAGAGGAGCCAATATTTCCTCGAGCCGAGTCGACTTGTATTGATTTATTGCCGAAAGAATTAGACGAGCGGCAAACAGACGACTGCCAATTTCAGCCTTGTGTTGCCTGCCGCACATCGCGCGGCGAAACAAAGCTGGGAACGCCTTTCGTTTTCTTTGGCAACAATTCCGTCAAAGACACGGGACATTCTTTACGATGTATTCGACAAATATAGTCCAATATTTTTTCAAAGTGTCAGGTTGCTTTCACATTTTATCGGTCATGAAATGAAGTACCTACGTTGGGAAATTTAACTATAATGGAGAATCCAAGTTTAGAGAAAAGCTTAACAGCTACAACCTATATGAAAGAAGAGAAATATGGTGGACAGTTTTAGATTAAGTATGATAACATTTCATGATTGCCATCTCCCACGACTGCCATTTTGTCGCCCATTGCAAGGCGACGTCGGGCAAATTAAAAAGTGCGCGCCCCTAATAGCCCCGGCCAGAGCGTTGGCGCCAGACTATTCAGTTCGCTGGCTAACAAGTCGAGCAAGATCAATGATTCCTTGCAAATTGTCGCAAGCAGAGCCCATTTGGATCAATTTATGTATTCATAGGAAAGTTTAAACGAAGCTCGCCGGCAATGATTTTCTTTCATTTTCTATGCGCGCGGCAAATAGGAAACTGGTTCATTTCGCAGCTTGATCCCTCCCACGACTGCACGTTAAAAGTTTCTCCTGGCCAATGTTCTCGGAGATTCGCCGGAGCTCGGCTGTGCCAATGGATTCAGGGGGTGGTGCCTAGCCGCTATCCAGTCAGCATTTCAGCGGGCTGATCAAATTCGCCATCGTCGCCGATGACACTTACAATTCCGTGCGGGAAAATATCCCACAGCCCGCAACGGGTTCGCCCTAATTTTGAACAGCTTGCGACCGACAGCTTTACAGTTAGCTCTGCGAAAATGAATGCCAAATACATACAATGAGATTACATATAAATAGCTCAGCTTCAAAGAGGTCTACTTCAACTTCTGTTCAGTGAGTGTTTGGTACTTTGCATATACACGGTTGCTGTTAGCATTGCATACTGTTAGTCCGATTCCCTCATAGAAAAGTACATCAGTGTAAGGAAAATGAGATGATGTTAAACAAAAAGCCGGATAAAATTTGTGTCATCTGTATCACACAAAAAAAAAAATTGGTACCAAAAACTTGTATTATTTTCACAACAAATAGTTATGATCAAGGAATAAACTTTTAAAGCCGGTAAGCAAAAGGTCCGGGGTTCAAGTCCTCGAGTAAGCAGGTATTTTTGAAGTGATTTTAATATTCTTAAAGTTATGATCAAAATTTCATCTCTCAGCCTACTTCACCAGACAATCCCACTTCCTGCTATCTAAATCAACGGAGAGAAGTATGATCCTGGCTACAATTGTTCAGTGATGAGCCTTCTTTACCTCAATTTTTCGTTGAACATCATATGTTCTAACGCTAAAAAGTGTGTTTCTCTTCTATGCTGCTAGTGAAAAAGAATAAAAATAGACGTCATTAGCAAAATCCGGCAAGACATTCAAAAACAAAATTACTTTATTTTTCATCTCACTTTCTTTTCCCCCATTTCTACACCCCCCCCCCCCCCCCCTTAACTAGATGTGTGCGTTTTGGAACTTCACGCTGATGACCCCGCCCAATTCGTTGCTGATGACTGTTTTTCTTACATC
>QKMV01000247.1:0-26322 GCA_003287335.1 Lednia tumana
GTGTGTGTGTGTGTGTGTGTGTGTGTGTGTGTGTGTGTGTGTGTGTGTGTGTGTGTGTGTGTGTGTGTGTGTGTGAAAGTGTGTGTGTGTGTGTGTGTGTGTGTGAAAGTGTGTGCCGCGCGGGCCAAACGGGATCATGGACCACATGCTGTTCTGCCTGTATGTGTGAGCGAGTGAAACAGAGCGAGAGGCAGCGAGATAAAGCGAAGCGAGAAAGAGAACAGAGAGAGAAAGGGGGAGCCCCTGCCTTTACTCGTTCCACTCATGAAATACACATGGTTGGAAAAAAAACTGGGGGAATCCTCTTCTTTATTTTTTTCTTTTTCAATGACGTCCTTGCCCTTTACAAGCGTCCTTGACGGGGGTGGATGAAAGGCGTTGGAGGCGTCGTAGCGTCTTCGGTGTGGCGTGTAGCATTTCTCCCATCTAGGTTCTATACATTGAACGGGTTTGCGTACTAACCTTATTTGAATCAGTGTGTTGAGACTTGTGAGCTTTTATTTGGCTGCGTAGCGCGTTTGGAAAATAAATGAAATTGAGCCAGGGGAAAACGTTTAGCGAGGAATGTGTGTCCCAAAATAAACATAGTATTTAAAAATTAACGCCTCGTAGTACCGAACCAGGATGATTTTTGGTGACTGCTTTACAGTTTCAAACAGATGTGAAACCTTTGTTGATTCAGCCTAGTAGCCTTGCATTGAAAAATGGAAATACTTTGCTACGATTTTTTTAATCTGAAAATTGTGTACGAAATAACGTATAGCTATAGATAGTGGAATTAGAACTGGTGGACAACGGTATAATAAAAGCGTTTCCGCTTAACTAAAAATCAACGCCCCAACGAACATTTTTACCATTTAATGAAATCCATGTGCAGTCACAACACACGAGATTGTTCTTGTGACGAGATCAAAAGAAACTCGAATCCTCGTGGAGAGTTTTCTAAATATACGACTAATAAATAACTTGAGGCAGTACAGCTAGCGGTGTCTAAATGTATCTTTCACCCATCACCATCCGCATGCAATCAAACACAGAGAGTAGTTCGGCTAACGTCGCATCGCCGTCGCGCGCTTTTGACGGAAGATATACGGGTGAACATGGTGAATCTCAGCCAAAGGACGCGCCTCGACGCCGGAGATGGGCGTCGGGCGACAGGCGTCGTGACCCGAACACCTGCTTCTCTCTTCATCATACTGGGCTAATCAGCGTCGCAAACATGTGCACCGAACGCCACTCAAACTTGGAATAAATCCGCCACGTCTTACATCAAATTAAGACCAGGATAATTATAAACTGACTATCAGAGCGAAGAAAAATCAAAGTGCACTTAAAGGGGAAGAAACTGGTCGATATATGGGTTACCGAGTTTTGTCCGTTGTAAAAGACAGAAATTAATTTTGTTCTCGAATGTTTGATACACTTTTTTTTTGGATATATTTTTTGAATCATATAACACGTTACTTTAGCTGTAGAACGGTGAAAATGTGCTCTTTGATAAGAGGAGACGGACATTTCTTGTTCTTGCCTCCCGTTTTTTCATCTTGCCAGCCACATATGGATTGGATTTTATTGATACTTAACCGTTTTATGAGCAGCGTAAGTGCAGACTCGTATAGCGATATAAATTGTCGGTATGTGTGATTTCTCAGCCACCATTTAAAAGCTTTCCTATCAACAATCTGCAAGACGCTATTAGAATATTATAAAAAAATGCATCTTCATAGAAACAAGAGTTCGTTACTATATGGCGGAATGTCGATAAGAATTGCAGTGCAACGCTTCACTGAGCTTGCTGATCAAGCGGGATAGTTTCTTCTCAGAGGGGGAAGATATTGTTTATATGTGTCTCGTGGTCGAGAAAGGATGGAAAATCGTAGACTCGAGTCAATTACGTAGGGTGGCCCAGATCACAAGGAAACGTTGAATTAAGTGGTGAGTTGGTACCTTAATGGAAATTGTGGTAGGAAGTTTATAGAGAGAAAAAAAACTATTAGATTGGTATTCGAGAGAATCTGATTCGACACGCCTCTCCAGACACCAAATTACACGTATTCCTTTACTTTCATATAGCTATACGACGATGGCTCCTAGCTCAATATAGAACTACATTATAAGTAGACGAGCGATTATAATTTCCATTTAATATCGTATCGATTCTATTTATCTATACTTTGTCGTACCATAGTAATAAGAGGTTGGATCTCTTTTATAGCTCCAGATTTTAGGTTTTGTCTTCACGAGCAACTTATTTCTTATATAATTTGCGCCAGTATTTCGTCCTTTCCTTTGTATTGTAGCCAATTAACTATAAAGGAACGTCGTTCAGCTAATTATATTTAATCATGATGTTCCATTCTACGTCGATGTATTTAATACCGTCGCCGTAATTACAATAGGGTCAACTTCTTTCACGACTTGGCTCCAAGCTCACCGCATTTTGATTGATGTTTTACTCTTAGACTATTCGTTTCGATTGGCAGTGTGCTAAATATTGAATTTTCTATTGTGCTCCTCTATACGATAACGTGCAAATTCTTATAAGTAAAGTACTTTTATAAATGTGGGGCTGGGAAAGATGCATTGCTTTCGCATATAGTCAAAACAATTGCTGGCAAGGAATTTACTTGGCTATGCAAGACGGCTATAAACTCCACTGTATCTTTTCACACACTGCATGCATACCCTTCGAAGAGGAAAACAATAGCTTCCTTGAGAATGAGATGGCAATGTTCTTCTGCTGGTATATCTGGTATGTAGATTCATCTTCCAAATGTCTCTAATAAAGGTCATGCCCCTCGAAGTTTCGCTCTTTATGCAACAGATATACTACTCCCTACCTACCATATTGTGATCAAACAATGTGTTATACCAAGATTTAAGCATGGTACTAGTTTGAGTTTAATTACTGGAAACAATTAAACAAGAATGAATTAACGCCTAACGGGCAGAGTTGCAAGTCAGGCCTCCACTACCAACCGACATTGCTTACTTGTTACGCGAATGTATTGCAGTTAAATGCTGTTTATTTACCGACTTGGTGTTAATCACAAGATGCTAACAACATCTTGCACATGTATATCCTTGTACGGCCAAAGATTTTTTTGCATTTTGTAATGCAGTAGAACATAATGCAAAACAGAAAATCAGGATTAATAAATATCAACAAACATTGTATTGGTGTAAATGGTGCTGTTTGCATTGCTACCTATGTGACAGTGTATTTCAGATGTGCTTTAACATCCTTATTTTAAAATAATTCGTGGTGAATTTATTGCTATGTCAACCAGCAAGACACAATGTGTGTAACATTCATTACAAGGAGAGCAAGAACTCGTAAGCTTCTGCATGCTTTAGCTTCTCGACCTGAAGCGATGGCGTGTCGACGACGCAGAGAGAACCAACAGCAACAGCAGCAGGAGCAGCAGGAGCATCTAAAGCTACCACATCGTGTCCCAGACGTAAACCAGAAGTCTGAACAAGATGCATATCGACTAGCCATTCTCCGAACCACACTCGAGTGCACAGATATCGGTGCAATCTCCCAAAAGCCCTTGCTATATTGCTACTCGCTGTTTATGCCAGAGAAGAGAACTCCACCGAGTATTACGAATGCCAAGAATGGGCATAAATATTGTCAACTCTTTCGTTCGCGGGGACGTTCGGAAAAAAGCAGACAGTATGTAGATAAACGTGTCTTTCTTTGAATGTGAGAACAGCATCCAGTCCACTACGGGCACGAGAATGAAGAATTATGCCAGCGAGCATTTGGCGTGGGCTGTTTGTTAGTGTTACCCTGTCCGGGGCTACGGCTGTACCACGTGACAAGCTAACAATGGCCAATGCTGACGATGTCAACACCTGAAACAGCCTCTGGTTGACATGCGGACAGGCCTGTGGACGAGTATGGTTGCAGATGCATATGCGATGGTTGCCATTCTTTTTTAAATTCGCTCGAGCAAAAAACCTTCTTACAAAAAACTCAATGCAAGATTTAGGGGAGTCTGCACTGCTGCAGGAGCAGCTTTAACGCTCCTTTTTTGTTTGCGGCAAAGATGACGAACGCAGAGAATAGGTGAACCGTATGACTGTGAATTAAACTGAAGAGTTGCATGAAATTGTCGCCCATTGACAGCTGTCATCAACTTGATGGGGATTCAGTCACCCTTTTTAAAAACTAGAATTAAATGTCACTCGGGGATTAGAAGTGGATGAGGAGTTGCTGTATGCACTCGTCGCACCTTCATCAAAATGTAATATTCTTTATACCTAAGGGTTATGATTCTTGCTTGATGTGCTGTGCACAAGAATGGAAAAGTGTATATTTGATTCAAGTAATTCAGTTTGAATTATGAATGACTAAAGGCCCTAACCGCGATCTACTTAGAATCTAACGTCTGAAACTCACAACGCGTTAATATGATGTGGTGTGAGAATCTCTTTTTGGACAAAAGAACGCCTCTTTTGTCGGTAGGAAAGATGCAGAATATAGGCCTCGTTATATAAGAAATGACAGGTTGTCATGTAGAAGTCACCTAGCGAAACAGAACGCGATGCGGAGAAAAGAATGTGCTGAAAGCAGCGTCGTTGTCGTCGTCGCCGTCGTCGCCGTCACCGGCTAAACATGACCGAACAACCCTTGCCATTGGCAAACCAGACAAGAAACAACCCTCACACTCTAACTGAATGTTAATACTGGCTCCTCTCGTCAGATTATTGTGTCGTTCATTAAAAACAATCGTATTGATCAAAGAATGGGGCTTATGTAAATGTATGCAGGAGGATTTAGATTAGCTGGTTTATGTTTCGAGTGGGTTATCAGGCTATGCCGACGACACCTTCATACTAGGCCCGCGGTGTTGATGATACAGGAGAATGATGGCGCATTGTTCCCACACTTGATAGCTTGGTCATTGCTTATTCCTATTGTACGTACAGCAGGCCTAGCTAATAACATCGACACACAATCTGCATGAGCCTGTATAGGGCTATAGGGCTATAGGGCTAAACTAAACCGGACCAGCCTATTCAGTTAAATAATAAATGGTCATTCGCCACTTTTATATACAAAAAAAAACATTTACATTATTCGATTTTCACTTTCTATAAATACCAGGAAATATCAAATGGATTTCTGTTCCAAAAGATCAATCAATATTCGTTGGCATCTAGTCTCATAAATAATCCAAAAGGTGTTTCTTTACATGGCTATTGTGGTTGTACGGCGCGGAAACGCCCTTGCGGAAAGCATTGCTCCAAAGACATGACCATAATGATGGTTTCACTAGTTTATATTGTTGACTTTAGCGCGAGGATGACAAAAGATGATCATTTGTCACCGCATTCCTGTCACTCTCTCAATTACCATGCTAACTGTCCGGGAAACTGGGACGCTGATAGCTGGAGTCAATGTGCAATATTCTGGGTTATGTGTTCGTATAGATGCGTGCAGGGGTTGTTGTCATTCACCGCATTTTAGTATTCAGTCTGAGTTGATTCTGGTTACCGAGCTGAGATTCGATTTATTCAATTGAAATGTCGCTCGTGAAAAATCGTTTTCTTGCGGGAAAAATATATAGGATATGTATATCGTATAAAGTATGCATCGCAATGAAAAGTATCAGTAACCAATCAAAGGTTGAGAGTCCTTAGGGGAATGAAGGGGAAGGATTTTATATTGAGAATGTTGATTTGGCATGCCAAAATTTCCCCTACCTTCTCGACATCTGTGGATATACATTTCTCAGTATTTCCATTCAAATGTTAGCAACGCAAATCGAACTATAGGTACGAATCTTGAACTTCAATTTTCGTGATCCTTGAATCGACGCGCAGTTCGCTTTGCTCTCAAACAAATCAGATACGCTTGTACCCTGCTTTTCAATACGCCACCCTTCCCGGGACAATTAATAACGGATACCCTCTAAACACGTCCCGACAAATCCTGATTAGTCAGTATATCGTCTCCCAATCATCAATCAGTCACCCAAATCCCTGATGGTCATCCTACCATAATCATCATCAGACCTTAGCACTGTCATTTTGCCAGGATCACTATTCTCTGATTGGTCCGTTCACAGCTTAAGGGTAATAAGAATAATAATGCAGCTAAGAAGATCTCGTATGGTTGGGCATTCATTCTTATTTGGACCGATCACTGCAGCATCATTAAAGTGACGAGCCGGACTGTGCTGAAGCCGGGGAAATGACTCCCTGGAGGTTTCAAGAGAGGGGTTCTTCTAAATGAGATGTCGAAGAGGTCATCGGTGATGTGACGAGTCAATCAGTCACGACAGCCAACATCACATTTTATTCTCCACATTTCCTTGCTGAATGGGCGTCATACTGTGATTGCATTTACCAAGTCATCTAATACCTGCCCGTTTATTATTATATTATGTAGTTAGATTGAATGGCCTAAAGCTTGGTGTACACTATATACTGTAGACTTTGATAGACTATCGAATAACGTTCAGGAATATCCACTGCAGCCCCTCTCTTTGATCTGTAATTAAATCTTTCAAGAACTATGCTAAAGTTTCAAGTCTCATCATCAAAGGAATCTCAAAATGGGATTAGCCTACACGTTTTATATTCCAACTGAGAGGCACCTACTCTGCGATCAATCGAACTTAATCCTAGTTTTAATCAATATTCTTACAACCATCAACTTCTCACGTTGCAATTTCGAAACGCAATCGAGACGTTTGTGCGGTCCACTGCACTTGTAGCTTACTCCCTGTGCCGGGGAAATATGTCAACGGCAAACCCTCTTATTTGCTGCAGGTTCGAAAAAAGACCAAGTAATATTGCCGTGGAGTGGAGAAGTTTTGTTGATTGAATGGAAGCGTGACGATCCTAAATAAATATCCCCTTATGAATGTCAATAACTTCTTGCAGGTCTGAGTTTTAGGTTCTTAGAGGTAAACCTTCAACCGCGTTAGCGACCATAAGGGATGGATAAATGTAACTGAAATAATGAAATATATAAATTATTTACATTCCACTGTACATGTACAGCTAGACTTGGATCCCGATAGAATTAACTCGTGTTTGCATAATCGCATGCCAAGTAATGATCTGTAATGGATTGTACACATCCCAAGTTAACGTGTATTTGTGGAATTAAATCAAACCATTTACGAGGCGGTGTGCTGGCTGCGAACCTTTGATCTTCGTACATGAGAACTCCATCAAAGTTAGGCGTTGCTCGAATGTTTGAGATCTTCAGCGATGAGTGACAAGAAGACCGCAAACAAACAGCCATTACTAAAACAGCCAAGAGATGCGATGTAAAGGTATGGTGGGGTATACATACACTTCAATATTATATTATGTGCGTTAAACCAAGCATGCATTCAGTCAAAGTCTGCACAGTCATCCTATTACTTAGTTTAGAGAACAACTTATCACAGAGACCTACCCTCTTCAATTGAGTGCGTGATGAGCGATCACTCAAAAACTAAAATACGCATGGATTGACGCTACACAACATATTGATGGAATTCTAGCTAAAATCACATAGCCTTCGATGCGCGTATAATTCCTAACGAAACGTCAAAGAAATATCGCGCCGAAAAGTGTTTTCTATAGACGTATGATTGAAGTGCACGGTCGGTCTCTTTTCTCCACCGTCGTGTTAAGTTATTCAACGTTAATGATATGATGATGTGAGATGATGGGTTATAAATGAAATATGGGAATAGGCAATCACGCCACACCTCACGTCACCGTTGCCATCGTTCGGCGTTCCCCTCGAAGGAAGATCCCGACTCGGTTTGCCTGGCTGACTGGGAGATGCTTGGCGTACAAGTTATTCAGCTGCCACTCATCTCAACAATGAAACCTGCCACTCTGTCTATCTTGACATGTCTGTCTCGTCATCATCCTCCTCCAGTTCTTTGTTTCGAACGTGGAACACTCGTTCTCTTACTCTTTTCCGCTTGATTGTCAGACTCCTTTCTATCCTTGTCATCGCGGCATCATCTTCTTTTTACACGCCGCTCTGATTAGGATAAGCTCACGCCGCTTCATATTAATGCTTAGCCACTATCAGTATTGACAAGCATAGATCGGTAAACTAGCCTAGCGTGCCATTGCTTTTATTAGTTATTCCTATGTACATCACGACTATTATTTCGCCAAATAGTTCCCGGCTGCGTCACCGCAAGCAGTTGCGCGATGAGATGAAGTGCAAGATTTCAAGCTGTTTAAGTATGCGAGCCGGCATCCCCTGATTATCACCTCTGCAGCTCGGGGAGTTGTTGGGATTTGGGTTCTCAGTTCATTGATGGCTGACCAGTCGTCCAATTTGATGATGCTGCAGCAGGACTGCCGATGCGATGCTTACTTTGCCTCGCTTGGTTCATAGCAACGCGCGATACATATACGTGGTTTAGGGAGAAGACCTCTCGACCAGGCCAAAAGGGGGTGGGGTGGAGGGAGATCAGTAAAAAGGGCGAGAAATCTTATTTTCTCATCTCGAATCGTGCTAGCCGCATCGCAGTATCAAGCTAATCGAAAGGCAAGCCAAGCAGTCAGCACTTCCACACATAGTCGGCCGCTAATGAAGTTTTGCTAGATGGCTATGGACATTGGAATGAGTCCGCGAGAGCTGGTGATTCCCAACACACTGGACCATCTCGCGTGATGATTCTTGGCACCACCATCTCTTTCTAACTGACGTGTACACTTATTTTCTTCCTCGCTCACGCTCTGACTCGGGCTCTCGTTTGATCCCTTGAGGAGGGGGGTGATGGCCGGTGTGGTATAGGTTAGCCGGAAATTAAGAGTGCGGGCTTCGAAATGAGCGGCAGGATCGTGATGGACATAATGATGAGGCTGTTGTCCATCAAACTCGCGACTGCACACGTGACAATCACGTCTGATCGCGAGCAGGCGTAGGCGCGTCGGGATTAGCTCGTTATAATATGTACAATTATCCACTTGCGTATCATTGTAGATGTAATGCAATACAATCATACTGTTAATCGTGTAACAAGCCCAATACTAGCGCTCGGTCGAACCGGGGTGATTTCGGGTGACAATTGAACAAGGGGTGGAGGGTGCGAAGTCGAGGTAATCGGCAGCGAGAGGCTGTGGAGTGGTGAGTGACAAATCGACGTAGGTACTTGCTGCACATATGTATTGCATACAACCAGCTGAAGGGTAGCTGTAGACTGGGTGAAGGGTTGAGAGGAGGGTTGGTCAGTTTAATTATTTAGTTTAGTGTCGTTGCTTGTCAAGTAATTTGGGAAACTTTATCGTCTCATCAGAAGTAGAATTACATTCATGTAGAGTGAAGTTTAACCCCGCGGCTGCTATCACACACGCTATAAGCTTAACCAAATTGGTGTGGTTCTGCTGCCTGAACACGTTCCTGTGTCAATTCGTTAGGAAACAGAAATTTTAAGTTTTTGTTCGTATGTGAGGTTGTTAGTTTTATATATACATGTTGGATGTAGAGACAGTCAAAACATGTGTATTTACAAATCTCAGGGGTGGTATATAACAAGACAGCGAAAAAATCAATTCTTGATCTCAATTTGATCCCAATTTCATTGGAATTCGAACGCTTCCAAACGCTTCTGTTCTTATTTGAGGTTATTTTTCACAAATAAATCGTGGATGTACAGACTATTGGCGAATGCAATATATCTTACGAGTTATATTACTACAATATTGATTGAACAAAACAGCGAAAAAATCAATGCTCGGCCTCAGATCGATCCGCAATGAACATTAATTCTGTATTCCGTAATAAACTTGACTCAGCCAAAATGGTGAGCAGCGAGTGACTTTCAAAACGATGTGGTTTAAAGTTTAAACAAATACATTAATTCGTGGTCTGCCTTTATCTCGTTTAAAGGCTAATATTGTACCATTTAGATCGGTGTCCGCGATCTTCCTTCATTGGTCCAGAGCTGATTGTGCAGGTTCTGGACGATGCAAAAGGAAGCGGGGGAGAGTATGATGGGCGGAAATAGATTCATTGAAGAGAGACGGCTAGATGCTTAGTTCTGCAAGTGCAAGAAGGATCGAGACGAAAAGGGGAGGGTGGTTATCTCGAATTCATTCCACCCACGTCCTAATAATGGGTGCCATAATTCGCGGCAAGTGTCCGCCGGTCCCGACTATAGCAGTCACATGGGCTACTTGCACGGATATATAAGCCGGGAAAAGGACGTCGTACCCTGTGTGTATTTCAGTTGCGATATGGCGATATGGTGCACGTAAAGGGAATTACCTATAGTCTAGCTTGCATCGGATCAATCTCGTTCGTATCGTTGTATCGTGATTCTGTGAGCAAGACTGCATAAAGTGCAATCTTGTATCAGCGTGGGTCACCGGGGAGTAACGACCGCAACATAGCGCGTGAAATTGGGATGCAAGTATATATCTAGCGTGTAGGAGTGGGTTGTAATAGTATTTAGTCAGTCATTTTCATCATAACAAATTGCTTGGGGCTCCTTCAGCAATTTTTTGTTTGTCATTTCTGCATGATAGCCATGAGCTCACGTCTAACTTTTCTTACGAGATGCTGTACTTTACACCTACTTTCCATGGAACTGAAATACAACAAACTTAGATAACTATAGTAACTGCAAAAGTATCCATAGGCAACTATTAGTTATACTGCATTATTGTGTTTAGCCCTCACACTCACATTTCATAGCAGTATGCAACAAGTATCTGCAGTGCAACGGTCATGGTTTGTTGACACACAACTTCTTGTTGCACCGCGGTGCACTTGTTTGCATCGCTGCAACAACACGTTGATTACCACCATGCAAGAGGTCACACGTGTTTCTGTGCACTAGATGCACTTGCACTGCGCTTCAATGCATTCGAACGAAAATCAGGTTATCTTCTGAGATGCATATTACAGTTATTAATATGTAAATATTTCACCTATGCGTTTCTATTGTCGATACTTTTCAATAGGGTCGAAGCTTGAGCATTTGTTTTCCGTGCTCTGATAAATTTTACCTGCAAGATTCGAAATGTTAAATTGTTTTAATCTGAAAGTCAGATCAAATATCAATGATATGAAACAGAAAAGATTGTCAGCTAGAAAGTGTCGTGTATCTTTTAAATTCCTTAGTACTGCTTGCAATACTGATCTTATCTGTTCTCGTACTGTGTGTCTGAAAATCAGTGAAAATTGAAGCTTAATGTGTCCATTTACACTCTCTCAGGCGAAACCGATATTGTTATTCCGCATTTAGCTTCCATGATACTTCAACGAATGCTTTTTCCTCTTTTCTTGTGACATCCTTCTCACCATTCCCATCGAGTGAGATTGCTTCTCATTCAATCTTATCACCTTTCTGAACATGAACATGTATGGACGGAATGCGACCACCAGTCCCAGAACCACAGTCGACTTTATTGCCCACTTCCAAGTGAGTACCGAGCGCCATGGCATATCACGAATCTCAAGCCAATGTCGGTGCCATTAGAGCGGGCATCGCGGAATCTCGAGCTCATCAAATTGACGCGACAGATAGTGATGAGATTAACAAACCACTAATATCGAGACGAGAAAGGGTCTCAATGAGGAAGTAATAGCCCATTCGGGTGGTCGTGGATCCTCTATTTTCATGGGTCGCTTTATTACCAGAAAATTCGCAAATTTAAAGCAGCCTTTCTCTGCGTACACGTTTTATTCACTGTTTTAGCTGTCATTGTAATCGTCAAAGATTCGATCTGACGATAGATTCACAAATTGAGAAAACACCCAATTGTGAAAGAACGGCTCTAAGAACTAGCTAAAGTGCATCGCCCGTTCGAATCAAATTTGTAATTTAGCTTGACCGAAATGTTCAACATGTGGGTGGGCATGTTGAAATGTGTTGTATAGTCATGAATTTCTGCAGCCGCTTAAAAGTTGAAAACTCTTTAGGAACCCGCATAAATAATAGATTATGTAAGATTGTCTTGAATTAAAGAGGCGTTTATGTCTTTCAAACTAACATGTTTCATAACTATCCTGTCCATCAATCCGCGTTGGTGTTTTCTTCACCCACCCTTTCTGGAAGACAGCAAGCATGGACTCTATGTTATTATACCTCTCTGCGCGCGGTTCCCGTAGACAGGTAATTGATAATTAGTATGCGAAGATGAAGAGAGAAAACTATAGCAGGTACATAGTTTGAATAGGTCGTGCCAATCAAACCCATGCATAGGAGATACCGGAGAGAAGGAAAAGTAGAATTTAAGATGGCTTTTCATACTTACGGAAGAAAAATAATGAATTCGCTCTCGCGTGGAAATGCCATTCACAGATCTGACCGTCGCATTTTAATGTGCACTCCCAGGTCAGCGAAGGTGATGGTAATTGTTACAGAGAAACGTTATTAACTAATCACGCCAATAGCCAGTCAGAACTGGCTGATATTACAATACGTAGTAGTATAGGCATAGAAGTTGATATTTATGGTGATGATAGCTAGCTAGCTGCCTTGGCTCTCCATTCTTTCCCCGTACTTTCGCGAGCGACATCCACATATCCCGAGAGGAGCATAACCAGACGTAAAGTCATCGTAAATACTCCAGAAGATTCCGCTACATGCACAAAAGAAGGGAGCGAGAGGTGCAGGGGGAATGAGTATATGGCAATTTGGTTAATTGGCTCCACGCATAATGGCATAATATGTTCCATGTTGAAATGGGGTTTGAGGTAGGAACGGAAGCTGTGCATAACCACGGGAATGAACAGTTATCATATACCAAACCACCCTTGTCCCATAATTACCAAGACGAACCTGCCATTCGAAGCATAACACTATGATCGCGACACGTGCAATTCATATGCCATCATGTTAGTGATGCAGACGACCAAGAAGCAGTAAGCTCATGCAATTCCTTTTTTAACTGATTTATAGGCCATTGTCTTTCACTTGAGCATATATTTTGTGTCAGTGACTGTAGTTCGTATAAGGGATCACTGCTACAAGAAAGCAGTCTGTGTCATCTGCAAGGACTTTGAATACAATTATAAATCATGATGGTCTCTCAGCACATCACTGCAATAGGTTTGCATGCATTGCAGTGCAGTACAGTACAGCTTGTCCCTCGATGTGTTGTCAATCAACTCACTCAATCTCCTGCAAAATGTTGATGCACCTGTTTATAAAATCAAATGCATTCAACGCCCAGTTTTCAAGAGGTAGTTCGAAAGCTAGCCAATCCACACGAAGACATTTTCATGATAAACTCAATGCAGTTATACCAGTTCTTTTGTGTAATTAATTCCATCTGAAGAAAATGTAAATGAACAGATTTGGATTAAATCGTATGTACGCGTAATCTAAGATTTCCTGTGCGTGGTTTTAAGTTACCGTCTTAAACCTTTCTGCAACATCAGTTCCTATTAATTCAGTTGCACTTCACGGTTCACGCAGTCGATATGCCCCCTTGAATCTATAACCTAACCAAACACTTACGTGTCTACGGTCGTGGACTCATCCGAAATTCACTTTCGTGGGTCAATTTCAAAAATGTCTTTTGATTTCTCCATCAAAAAGAATTATGTGCATCTTGGTTGACTTCAAGGAAATGAAGAGGAGTTGTCGGATGCTAATACTTGAGAATTCCTTGCAAGTGAAGAGTTTTCTTGAGCTCAGGTGTTGTATTTTATTCTAATAGCATTGGTACTTATGGGGTAGAGACAGAATAAAATGTGTCGTGGTTATGCTTTACAATTTCTTTCTGCCGATACTTTTTGCTATACCCAAATTCGTGACGCTGCACTCCATCGCTCTCGTGCGGTGCAATTTAGAGAATTTATAAGATCGTATCTTTGAAAATTATAACGACATCCCGATGTAGAATATACTGCACGCTTGTAAATATCATTCGCAATTTATATATAATCAATTCTTTGAACCTACGCTTTCGATGGCTCGTCTTAGTTGGACAAACTTGCTATAAATTAAACGGCTTGGCTGCGAGCGCGCTCGGCGATGTTTTATGTAAATGAATGCACGCTGCAGCCATCCCCATGACTTTGTAGCCTAGGCCACTTGCTCAGCCTTCCGTCAATTCGTTTATAACAATAAAATAAAAGAGGGCTCCGGCTCGAGCAAAGGAGGAGTTAGATTCGTTGTCGGACCGGTTCACATGACAATTCTACAGAAATACATGCAACAATCTGCGGGGACATAAGAAATGCATCTTCTCCGAGACATATATTTATTTTAAAGCATACGACTTTTGTACTTTTTTTGAAAATTTTAATTTCTTTTTCAAACGCGGAATTTTCCTAGAAATGCTGATGGTGGTCTTTGGTTTTAGCATTTGCAATGTCTTCTCACTGTCTAAAGACAATGCTTAAAAGAAAATGGGGCGTGGACATATGTGTCTGTCCAGAACGTCGAACAATGGCACCATAAATAAACGTAATTGGTTGCAGCAATGTCGTTCCTCAGTGCATGAAAGTATAAGTAGATCTTTTGAAGAAAAGAAAATCATTGGTTGGCTCGTACTAAAGGGTTAGTTCTTTACTTGAACCACTCCTCCTAGCTACCATGCTGATTGGAAGGGTTTCCTCGCTGTAAATAGTAAGTGCATGGCGATTATTTAAATTCTGTTTCTTACACAGAAGACTACTTGTTTCTACTGAGAAAATTTCACAACTCACAAGCAAATCTCTCCAATTCGCTCGTCCGAAGGTACACAACATTGGTATCTGATTTTCTACAAGTTCTGCCCTAACTTCTACATTGAATGAAAGCATGAAGGCAAAGGAATCAGATAGTTTCTGAAGACAAAGGGTGCCCCATCGTGGAAACTCTTCCATCTTCTCACCGTCTTCACTCTTCTGATTATATTCTTCCCGTCTCAATGAGTCGCACTTTCTGGAGTCTCTTTTCAAGACGCCTGCCTGCACCTTAGCGAGCAAAGGACCGAGGAGTATGAAGAAGTCTCAGCGCCAGTCCGCGAAAACTTCGTCGCGAATCTACGCCCTAGAAAGTTGCACCGTCACATAAAGAGAAAATTGAGACGAGAAAAGCCGTTTAAGAAAACTTCGTCTGCTCATTCTGAGCTATCGGCAAATGGAATCACAGAAGGCTTCGCGCACTTGACGTGCTTCAAACAATGTTGTAATCAAATATTTTGAGAAGACTTGCCTCGCTCTCTTATTATATAGTTCATTTCCATCCTCGTTCTAAACTCTATTTATTCTAATTTATCACTTTTCGTCATCGCTATTCAAAACAATGCGATCCTTTCTCAACTTTGCAATCTTGATTTGATAACTCCATTTGCGTATACACAAGAAGTTTCCTTACAAAACTTCGTTAATGAAGTTTTGATGTTGATTGACAAGGTGGAGTCGACGTTGAAAAGTTCTGGCAACTAAGCTCAAAATTAAGCAGGATTAAAAGCCAAGGAATTAGAAAGCGGACCCTAGCAATTCATCATCAAATCTCGTTCCAATTTCTTTTTGGCTGCACTGAAAGATATCCGAAAAAGAAAATGAAAGATTAAATCAGCGATTGAATCTGGAGCTGGGATATATTATAATGCGCCTTGCCTTGTTTTAACTGCAAAGTACCTTAGCTACATAAACGTACATTTCGCTTGAGCCAGCGGCATTCGAAGCAGGTTTCGATAACGACGCACGGTTTGGTCGTAAATACTTACTTTTACATCGTACTTTTGACTTGCTCGTCACTGATGACATGATGTGGACCTATCAAGAAAGCGATGGTCGACGTCTATGATATGCCAAGGTCAGCCGTCAACGCCTAACGAAAAGATTTACGTATTTCTACCATCACGAGGCTTACTATAAAAACGTCTCGAGGATTGATTTAAGGCGATGCCTAATCATACCTTTCAATCAATCTCTGTTGGTGACCTTCGCCCATCACCAAAAAAACAAAGAAGTTGGTTTTCTTAGGATAAGTTCGATAAAGACAACGCGTTTGATGTCGAATCCACTTGTCGTTATCCATTTTGGAAGCGTACCGAATCGAGGCGTGCGGGTGTCATGGCTGCAACCCCAGCGGAAGTCGTCAAGGAGGCGATTGCTTTGCGAGATGAATGCGCTGTGTGACGCGAAATAAAGCACAAGAATTGGATGCCGATCTTTCTTACCCAACAGGTAGAGGCAAAACTCAGCGAGCGGCGCCAAGATTAGCTTGTCAACGATGCGGGTCGGTAGGCGAATGGCGTGTACACGAAACAAACCATTCATTCCTTGGAGATTCCTAGTTCATTTCCGTGCCAATACGAGAAAAGCATAAAGAAAGTGTCGGAAATTGTATAAATCGGTATAAATGGATTGGAAGCGTGTATACAAATGTGAACTTGCTGAACGAATTCTCGTGTGGAATATCGTTTTTCATTTTGGCGAACGAAATTTCGATGTGTATTTTCCAGCGTATGTCTCACAAGTCCAATCATTTGTTAGTGTCAGTTGTAAACTTGAAAGCGAAATAATGCAGCTATTGACGTGCTGACGTGGAGGGTGCATTCTAACTTCGAAGAAAGTTTGTTGTAACGTTGTAATGACGTCAGATCAGCTCTCTTGTCGACTATCGGCTTCCTTTTCGCGCCACTGTGCTCGCGCCAATAACTAGGTGTGACGGAAACGGTCCGTTAGATCATCAATTAGACAATACCTGAGGGAACATGAAGACTGCATGGTGCACGGAGTCCTTAGTGTGTTATCCATCTGCCTTATTTCCTTTTCCTATCGCTCTTCGGCTTTTTCCGTCACATCGCATCCCGCCTGAGATTGGTCATCGCCGCGATTCTCTCACACAAAGTAAATTGTAAATTATAGGACGTGTTCAAATAAAAGAGGAATCTGAGTTATTTAAGAGTCCTAATTTAGACAAATCTTATCGGGAAATAAAAATGTCTCGCAAGAAAACGATCCAACACTACAAGTGACAATGGCTATTTTACCTCTTTGTCTTTCGGCTAACGTATAAAATCGTACTAAATTTTCTTTTTAATGGCGAACGAGTTGCCAGCAGCAAGGTAGTTTGATGACAGCTTGCAATGTTAGCCCTGCTCAATCGACAAGAAATAACTCGTAATTATGGCCACATTGCTAATGGCACGTTAAAACGCGCTTTGTTTTCGTGCAGTGTTCGATTGGTCTCGTCACCACGTTAAGAACCGGAGAACGCCTCAACTTCACGTAGGAATTGATTCCGTCATGCCTACAGAAATTATTTATTATATTCGTGTGATGAATAACCAACGCTCTGTCATATGAAAATAATTTTTCACGCTCGCCATTTCATTTGTTTCTTCGATTTAATTGCAGTTTATTGAAACCACTTCTCCATGCTAAGAACTAGTTATGATAAATAATTAACGTTGTTAGGAGGGGCATAGTGGTAATAATGACGTTGGGTTTTTTTAGTATTGTTCAGTTGTATTACAAATATTCATCCATGGTTGCGAGCGCTTCTTATTATAGACCTTGCGAGAGATGGAGAGAATGGCGAGAGAGTGAGATAGGGTGAGAGAGAGAGTGAGAGGTGATACTTGTGGAAAGGGGTGAACCTCGCGTCGTCCCGATAGGCCTTCTAATTAAAATTAACCCCCGCGAGCTCTACTAATTACAAGGTTTGGTGCGCACATCAGGAGAATTCCACGTTTTGTCTATAGTTAGTGAGAGCTCAGGAAATGAAAAGGAAGCAACTTGAAGTCGTGCTTTCTTTTCTTCTAGGGGAAGGCGGAGAAGGAGGTGAAGAAGATGGGCCAGAGAGTCCGGGAAGCAAAGGGGACGACGCTTCCTCGTCAGCCATGTCACCCGGCTCCGCGGCGTCCCATGACCCCCACGAGGACGACGTCGACGCCGACGGTCCGATGTGCTTAACTCCAGAACACGACGTTCCGCCTACATCGCCGTCGCCGCGACCTCATAACGGCCAAGACACAGAATCAATGCTCCACGACTTTCGGTAAGTTAAAATGACATGTCACGTAGTATATGCCGCAATAAATTGTCATTGCATCAAGTAAATGCGTTTAGGCGTAAGTGCAAGTCCACATATATCTGGTCGTTATTCGTTTCCTCTTTGTATTTTTTGGCATCTCCTCCATCTATGGCAAAGAGAAACGAGATACAATTTAGCACTGGTGCTAAGCTATTATCGTAAATCAACATTTAGTATATTCTTCTCTATCATTCGAAGTAGCCAAACAGTAACTGTTAGTCTGCCAGACAGAGACGGACGCGAATCTTTTCAAAGCAACAAAACAAGATGCGACATAACTCTCCACGATCAATTTAACACGCGGACATTTTCAATATTTCAAAGGCACAGTCGGTGACGTCAGTTGACAGCCTTATTGCAGCACCGCGACAGAGTTTAAAATAAACATCGCCGGCTTCTTTCATGTCACAAGCTGTGCTGATTCGCAGACTAACCGACATCATCCCGTGTTTCCTTGCAGAGACGGTCCAGGCTCGCGGTGCCCATCTCGTGACTCCCGCGGTTCCTCCGTGCCGCGCTGCCCGTCGCGGGAGTCGTTGTGCTCGGACCGAGGCGGCCGCTCAGCGATCGCCATGAGCCCGATGTCCGTTGCGCTGCCGGCGACGCTCGGCCCAACGGCCTCCAACGCGTTCCTCCCCCCGCAAGCCGCAGCCATCGCGGCCTACCTCTCCGCAGGACAGCACTCACACCACAGACTGTTGATGACGTCGCCACTACCCCCGGGCATGCCTCGCGGCTCGGTCTCCCCTCTCGTGTCATCGTCGTCCTCCCCACCGATGTTACCTCTTGTTGGGGGTACGGACATGTCTCCACCGCCTGTGCCTAACATCCGGTCCCCGATGGACACAGACACCGCCGCTCTCGACTTCAGCACGAAACGTGGTGGCCACAACAAATCTCATCGGGACGACGACGGGGACTCTAACGTGCTCAACCTGAGTAAGCCGTCGACACCGACAGAATCGAACGTAAACAGCCCACTCGATCTCTCATGCTCCGGGAGGAAACGACCTCTGGAAGAGACCTCTTCCATGTCGCTATCCCGTTCTTCCTTATCACCTAGTCCACATCCGCCGTCGAGGAAGAGTTCGCGAATGTCTTCGGAATACAAGCAAGTGGTATCGCCGTGGACGTCTCCTGTGGTCGCTTCGCACTTCCCGTACTTCGCCGCTGCCGTCGCCGCCGCCAGCAGTTTGTCGCCGAAGAGCAATCACACGAGCAGTTCTAATCACGGGGAGAGCCAGATGTGGAACGGCAAGATGAAGAGCCACGACAAGCAGGGCTCGCACTTCGGCGGGATGCCCACACCCAGCGACGCGACGAAGGCACTGGAGAAGATGAGCGAACTGAGCAAGCTTGGCGGTGATGATCTCTTCAGGCCGTCGATGAACAGTGGCGGTGGGAACAGTGGCGGTGCCGTGCCGAGCACAGGTCGACACTCCGCGTGGCAATCTCATTGGCTGAACAAGGGCGCCGAACAAGCCAAAGATGTGTTGAAGTGTGTTTGGTGCAAACAAAGTTTCCCTAGTCTCGCCGCGATGACGGTGCACATGAAAGACGCCAAACATTGCGGCGTCAACGTTCCTACTCCCATACAACCCCCTCCACCTCCGCCCCAGCACCAACCCCCGACGTCGTCGCCGTCTGCTTCTCACCATAACCGTGATAACTCGTCATCTAACCACCATTCGAACAGCAACAAGCCCAACGCTGCCGAGCTGAACCTTCTCATCAAGGAGACGATGCCGTTGCCAAGGAAACTCGTGCGGGGTCAAGATGTGTGGCTCGGCAAAGGAGCTGAGCAGACGCGGCAGATCCTCAAGTGCATGTGGTGTGGTCAGAGCTTCCGCTCGCTAGCGGAGATGACCAATCACATGCAGCAGACGCAGCACTACACGAACATCATCTCGCAGGAACAGATCATCTCGTGGAAGTCTTCGGACGACGCCAAGCCCGGCGGCCCCGGGGGTGGCCCCAACGCGGGCGCGGGGGGCGGCACTAGTAGCCATGTGAGTGCAGTTCTCACTTGTAAAGTCTGTGATCAAGCGTTTAGCTCACTGAAAGAACTTAGCAACCACATGGTGAAAAACTCGCATTACAAAGAGCACATCATGCGTTCGATTACCGAGAGCGGCGGCCGTCGAAGGCAGACAAGGGAAAAGCGAAAGAAGTCGCTGCCGGTGAGGAAGCTGCTGGAGCTGGAGCGGGCGCAGCACGAGCTCAAGAACGGGGACGCGGGGATGCTTGTCGGCAGTGGCAAGATCATGCGCGATTCAGCGTTGGCCGGCCGAATCACGTGCGAGAAGTGCGGCGACAAAATAGAGACGTCAATTTTCGTCGAGCACATCCGACAGTGTGTCGGCGGCGGAGTCATCAGCAATAACCAGAGGAACCTTTTGAAGAACGCATTGCTCTCCATCAACGTCCTACCTCTCGATGGAGGGCCGGAACACGACGGTCGAAAGAGTGCCGACGATACTGTCCCACCTTCCCGAAATCATCGATCTCCTACCCTTCCTACTGATCTCACGTCCCCTAGCAGTGGCAAGGAGTCTGCTGGGCTGACCGGTCAAACCGACCAACCCTCTGTGCTCAACGCCATTGAGAAACTGATCGAGAAAAGTTTCGACTCCCGAGCACGCCACGCCGGAGGAAGCTATCCCGGCGTTCCCGGCGCTCCCGGAAATGCTCCGATGGGCTCGAGCATCTTAAAGCGGCTCGGCATTGACGAGAGCGTCGACTACACGAAACCTCTCGTCGACGCGCAGACGATGAACATACTCAGGAGTTACCATCACCATCAACAGGCTCAGCAGCATCACTTCAATAGGCGGGAGAGATCAGGAAGTGAGTCGAGCTCCCTGTCAGACAGGGGAGGCGGCAGGCACGAGTCGCTCACGCCAGACAGGAAAGCAGACTCTTCCGAACGTCACACGACCTCGACGCCCCGGACGACGCCCGACAAGCGAATACAAACGCCCCCTTCAGCCAAGTCGTCCGTTCACGACGACTCGGCTGACGAGCATACGATCAAGAAGGAAATAATTGCCGAAGATGAAAAAGACGAAGAATGCAAAAGCAAGTCCATACGGAAAGAAATAAGCGTAAAGAAAGAACTCGACGACTGCGACGCCGACGAAGACGATCGAGCTAGCTTTCATAGCGGCCAAGGCGGCCGTCACACCAAACGCGAAGACGTTCCTCTGACTCCAGCCAGCGCTCACGAAGGGGCACGGGACGACGACGTCGATCACATCCGCAACTCGGCGAGCAGCAGACGAAGCAGTAGCAGCATCGGCGCGCCGAGTCCAGGCCTGAGTCCACGACGGACACCTCCAGGCGTCGAGACGCCTGGCGTCGTGCACAGTCCTTGTCGTAACAGCACTAGCAGTCCTGCAAGCAGTGACCGATCTGGCACCCCTCGCAGCACGAACGGGATCGACAAGAAGGCTGCTGGCGGTTCCAGTCTCGGGGCGTTGTCTTCCATGTTTGACAGCCTCTCTGGAGGAGCTGGTGGAGCGGGCGATGGTTCTGCAGCATCTGGCAGAAAGCCGAGCAGCCATCCGCTGGCCGCTTTGCAGAAGCTGTGCGACAAGACCGAACGCCATGGAGGTAATAGACAGCCTGGTCAAAATGCCAGCGGTAGCGGTAACCATTCGTCCACTGCAACGACAACGGCGTCACATGGAGGCAACAGTTCGAACCCCGGCTCGATCCTGGCCTTCAGCTGGGCGTGCAACGACGCTGTCATGACCTCTGACTCGATTATGAAGTGTGCGTTTTGTGATACTCCCTTCATCTCGAAAGGAGCGTATCGCCATCATCTGTCAAAGATGCACTTCGTCAAAGACGGCGCCATACCCGATCCGGTGGCGTTGAAAGCTCACCAGCAAACGAACAGTGGGGGTTCGTCGGCGTCGACGTCGGGAGGTAAGGGGAACGGCTCTAATAACGGTTCAGGAAATAACAATAGTGGTGCTTCTGGTTCGAGTGGTAAAAGTCCGCAGCAAAATGCAAACTTTGAAGAGAGTCCGCACTCTAAGTTTCTCAAGTATACCGAACTGGCAAAACAGTTGTCCAGTAAATATGTATAGTTAAAAAGAATCAACTGAAAGACACATAATGCATTAGGTATACGACGGTATTTATATGTATATACTCGTAGCTAAGTTTGTGGCCATTGAGAGCGTGTTAAATAAACACGTGACTGTAATATGTTTCCACGTCGTCATTCCCTGCAGTAAATAATATGTCTATAATGAATATTGTTGTAAAAAGAAAAACATGCTTTGTCATTTGCTGTTGATGTTCTCAAAATCAAGTTAATAATATAAAGTATTGTATTGGAATTGGATATTTAATTACCAGTGCGGGAGGACGCCGTTGCATAGCAACTACAATGTGATGAGATGCTACCATATCTGCAGGCGCGAGGCGAGTCTCTGATGACTTGGTGTTACCTTCACTTTATTACAAGCTAGTATTATCCATTGGACTGTATTGAGAGAGGGACTATTATTACTAAATTATATCCATTCAGTTGGAAGCATTGTGTCTCTACATAGCACGTGGTGATGATTACGATGGTGTTTTCTTTACATTTTTGAATATTAATATGGAACAAAGTTCTTACAAAATAATAATGGTCTCCTCTATATTTAAATCTAAATACAAGCTTCTTTACTCATAGGCCTACGAATACTATTGAAATTATATAATTATTACTGTAGTATACTACTTGAAATACTGTTGATGATAGGTAACTGAAGAGTGATCACACTAATTGTGGCAACTAGTGTTCTTCCCGGTGAAATCGTGATGAGAAAAACAAACACACACTTTGCAATACTATGGTAGTCTGTCTAGATGTCGAATGGAGCCGATACAGTAGAAGGGATAAATGGTAACATTTACGAGAAAGAAGGATCCCAATCATAATTCAGTCATAGAGTATTGAAGACGCATTGGATGGATGCCACGACGTCTGGTATTCCTGTGATTCTAATAGTACATTCTCATTCGTATACGTATCTCTAAATATCCATAATTCTTCCTTCTCTCAAAATAATTATATTGAATACTGTATACCTAATGAAATGATGCAGAACAAAATGTATACGCTAGCTCGAATAATCAAGCGGAATCTCAAAGTATCTCTGATCTTTTATAATACTTTACTGTCCTCGTTATTCAGTTGAACCCATGTTGTCAATTGTTTCAATGCTCAAAATAAGCACTTAATTTATCCCCTGTACTTTATTATAAGAAAGTTTTTTATTTCTACACCAATGTCTTTTTTGTGGCTTCGTTACGTATGCCGATACCTTCTCTTCAATCATCCCCAACACGATCTAGATCCCGATATAATTAAACGGCGAGAGTGTTGCTCCTGATGTTCTCCCCATCAACAGCACAGCGGTATCCTCTTGGTCCAGCTAGCACGGAAATGTGTCCTTGTGGTGAGATGGTCGGTCCTTCTACAGAGTCTGGGCCCACACACCTTGCTCCTGACCGGTTCCTCTTCGGTAATGACGATCTGTCGCAGCGACTGTCCACGGCGGTGATTTACAAGAGACGTGTTGTCCGATTGCGTGATGTTAGACTAGGAAAGAGATAGAAAACCTGCTTGAGATTGATAGCCCAAGAGTGTCCATCTAAGAGATTACTTAGCGCTCTCTGTCAGTCCTTCATGTGTGAAGGAGTGAGATTAACCTGGGCACGCCATTTTGCCTAAATATTTTAACAGATTGAGTCTTCTCTGAAAGCGGTAATGAGAATTGCAGGTAGCGAATTGTCGTAAAATATAATGAAAACAAAAAAATACAGTTCTAATACATATATCTTCTTTTATGTGCCAATTAGGATTTTTTAAAGTTCGTTAATTTTGCTGTGTGCGATTTTAAATCAACGAAACACAGCTGAAGATTTAGAAAGTTATAGGAGAGGATTTTAAGAATATTAAAATTATAAATAGCCGTGTATTTGGCTTTAAAAGTTTATTCCTTGTTATAGGAGAGGATCTTCGTAGAGATGATTTCTTATTTTTTCCCTGGTCTGTGTTCTTTTCTTGTACCTACCACATCACGGTTGTTTGATGGAGCTGGCCAATCAACTAATTTCTAAAAGAAGATATTGAAGCCCACGCGAGCATGCGAGTAATATTATTCGTGGCACGCAGAATCCTTGACGAGCGAGATTGATGCCATAAACAGCTGCCGCCTCTGACGGATTAGTATACGACAGATGCCATGCTGAAGCGCTAAACAAAGTCCAACCAACCAGTTTATCATCATTCTTTTTTGCTTTCTTTCTTTGTCTTCAGCTTTTATGTCCCCCCTGCATTAATTTCCCTCGTTCTACGTGCATATATTCTTATTATACTGGCTCATCACCTGAGAAGAGAGCATTAGTATTTCCATTCAAAAGTCGGCAGTTAATTTACTAAAAGTGTTTAATCTTTTATCTACGAGTACGCCCAAGCCTACAGTAGTATACTGATATTTATTTACCAGAGCTCCGCCGTAAAGCTATATAAAGTCGCGTTGTTGGATGACCGTAGCATTTTTGGAAAACTTCAATCGATAAACATCCAAAACGCAAAAATATCCACTAACATTTTTATTTCCCCAGTAAATGGCACCAAATGCCTATTTTCTCAGTCGCCTGCATCTTTTTCTTCAAGAGTATGACTGGTTGCTGAGAAACACGCAACAAATGGTGTAGGAGAGAAATGGGAATTTTTATAGAGAAAACCTACAAAAATATAGAACGTAAAAAGACTGACACAAGAGATCGCCCAAAAATTGTAAACGACTTCGATTAAAACATTTTCAACGTGCTTTTAAAGTTTCTTCAAATTCTATGAGAGTGTTGGCTTGTAGAGTGGGAAACAGTTTCATTCGACCTGAAAATATCTCGAAAACGCGATTTTAAAGGATGCAGCTGAACCGATTGCGCTCAAAATTGTATCGATTCTAAGTTGAAACCTTTCAACGATATTCTGTACATTTCAGTGAAATCGATGAAGCCGTTTGGCCTACAGACAGCAAACAAACGGGGGGGAAATTGAAGAAATTGTAAAAAATTACAGAATGGCGAATTACAGGAAATACTTCATACATTTCACTCTAAATATTAGCAGGTCTATGTTCAGAAATTTCGGAGGTTTCCTGGAAGTTTCATTGAAATCAGTTTAGGCTTCTGGCTTGTAGAGCGCGAACAAACACACACACAAAAAAAAACTTTTCTCTACGTGTGCTATACGGTTAGTCTTGCTCCGCTCGCTACGCTCATCTAATAAAGCAACCAAAAACGCTACAACAAGAGTTGATTTTAGTAAATGAGCTTATTCGTGATGTGTTAATGAATGATATCAGATAAATTCGATTTGTTTCGTTTGACTAGTGTTGTAGGTACCTTCTTCCGATCTACATAGTCAATTTTATTTAGCATACTGAAAGTGTGATCGATCGCAAACCTCGTACGTTCCCCAGGCAATAGGCAACCCCTCAAACGTTTGTCCTTGTGCAAATTTTACAAAAGCGCCCTCCCAAAACAAATATTGTCTTAAAGAAGAGGGAAAGGCAGGGTAGGAGAGAGTAGGCGGCAAAATGTGATCTGCGGGAACTACATTTAAAAGCATTTTCCATGCGACTTTACACAGAGTCCCGTCGAACAAATCAAATGGTTCTCTACCAAACCCACGCCATCACCTTTCCTGTTCACTGTAACATATTGCTTCATGCGACTCACGGTGATTTTCTCACGTGTTCTTTCTCCAGCATAATGGAGGCAAATAACGCTCCTATTTGCGATTGACATTTTTCATGGTTGCTACCTTGAAATAAACACCTTCTTTTTCACTACTTCCCATCAAATAGCATCTCTCCTCAAAATAAGTTCTGTTTTAATAAGTAAAAGTTAAAATCCATCCAATAAAATAATCGCAATCATTCCCTATAACTTCAAAAAGTTTATTACTTGACAAGGATTACAAATTTAAAGCCATTTACACGGCTAGTATTACATGAAAGAATATTACTATCACTTCAAAAATACCTGCCTACTCGAGGACTTGAACACTATTCTTCAAAGTTTATTTCTTATCCGTAAAATTCTACAATACGTAAAATACTAAAATACGTCGTGCCTTGTTGTAATTTTTGTTCTCGTTTTGTTTCCGTTTTCTTCTTTTTTTGTGGCTTCTAAATTTGTTGTGTCTATTTTGTGACTGGCTGTGTATAAGGCAAGACTGTGGTATTATTACAAGTCAAGACGGCGGCTAGAAACGGTAGTTATTAAAGGGGTGATTTGTGAATAATGATATTAAAATTTAATAAATTTAATAATTTAA
>QKMV01000248.1:0-26284 GCA_003287335.1 Lednia tumana
TAGCGAAACGTTGGCAGTTTAGTTTCAGTTAAGTTTTCAGCATTTTAACCCAGTTATTAACAGTTTTTTTAAAAATCATAAAGCAGTAAGCAATAATCATTTTTGGCCCAAAGATATTTTCGCTATTACCCGACTCCTTTGCAAGTTCAATTGATCAATAGACGTAACGGGAAGCAAGGCAACTTAAAAATAGAATAATAGCACCGTCTTGGCGCTCGTCATCGCAGTGCGGACGGGAACGAGATGTCGGCTTTTTGGTGCGCACCATTGCCCATCTTTTGTCTTTCGTCGGAAATTCTCTTTGCGCTCCAGCTCTGTTGACATTTCGCTACTATCTTTTAGCCGTCATTTTTATATATTATATGTTATTATTTCATTGTGTTTAGTCGGCGTCTGCCTTTTGCTATCGAAAGCGAAGTTTCGTTATATGCACATTTTTCAAGAGAACAAAAAGGGAAGCAAATTTACTCGCAACAAGCTGTTTGATTAAAATTCAATAAGTTTTGCCCTTCTTGCTCGTGTCTACCCTGTAACGTGTTCCCCTGGGAGGTCTGCAGTAAGTTGGATGAAATCTCTGATATACTTCTTCAGAGACGGTTGAGACGAATCTGAAAGTCCCTTCTGATTTCAAATGCTAGCTCACAACGCGCCAAGCAATCTTGTGCGTTTTATCGGAGTTTGTTTTCAATCGCGAGAACATCGCGTCGTAGACGCAGTGGCGAAATGAAAACTGCTTTGCAATACAATTTCCTCCTTAGCTCATTCTTCAGAGTCTTAAAATCAGTTTATATCTATCAGAAGACACTCTTAATGAACGGCATCGACGATCTAGTAATTCGCCCATGGCATGGGTGATCCCGACTTCATGCTCCCAAAAACTTGTGGCGTAAACTGTTCCCTTGGGAAAACTGGGTGCAGATCCTCCTTAGTTGTCCCATCTGGCAGCAAAAGCACAGGCAAGCGAAGCTGGAAGATTTATTTATTAGTATGACCTCCGTTAGCTTTGTCCAGCTAGAAGACGCAATCCTGGGGGAATCGTTTAAAGTTCCCTTGTTCAGTTGACTGAGCTACGGCGAGCGTTATGGACCATGGCTATTCTCTCCAAAGACGTCGTACACAAACTATCGCTTACGGAACGCCCTCCCTCACCACTCTATTCACTGCAAGATTATTTGAAACAATTATTCACAAATCCCATACGCTGCACGCAATGTTAAGAGACATGGGTTAGAAATTGAATCAAAAATCGATCTTCCGCGGATAGTAAATGGTTCTGAAGAGATATGTCTTTAGGAAACCGTGGGTGGTAGGATTGAACACTTCTTTAATAGTTGCAATAAACCACGAAGACATATGGCATAACCGGAGACACCCGAATCCCGAAGAAGTGATTAGGTACTTATGTTTCCGGAATCCGCTAGCCGGCCTCGCGGAGAGTTTAGATGAAAGCTACAAATACGCTGTCAGGTTATAAAACTGGAAATATGATTCGTGTCTTGAAAGGGGTTTGGAATAATATTATTATCGCTCGCGTCTTATAGTTGTCAGCGAGAGAGAAACATGGTTGTGATATGTTCGTGGAGTTTTGTGGAGAGCGGTGCTCATTTCATCAGGGTTGGAGGTCGCCGATTCGGCTCATTTCACCAGTCACTTGGCCCAAACTCATTGGTTCGCTGGGGCGAAAAAAACAAAAGGAAATATTCGTAAAAACAAAGTTTTCTCCGCCTTTCCTCGTCCTTTCTTATCGTGACATTGCTAGGTTCAATGTAGCGTACATAAAACAGTTGGAAGTTGCTCGACTCTGCGCTTGAATAATGTGCATCATAACCCATCTAACTTCCTCATAGTTTATGAAAAAATAGTTTTATTTCTTTATAAAGAGTGTCAAAAATAATTTGAATAGCTTTTTTAAATGATTGATATGAGCTTTCTCGGGTGGCAGTTGATAGAAAACTTTAGACTTTCTTCTTTTTGGATCTTTCACGAACAGTTTGTCCGTGGAAAACTGTAATATTCTGTGTTTCACGGTAAATTAAACAAGGAGAGAATAAATCTCATTGAACAATTCCAAAGATGGGATAATCATTCACTTTTATGCTCTCCGCCGCTGCAAATTAAGAAGCTAACTTTAAAACGAAAAATATGCCAAAATTGCAGAGCGGTATTAGTTATTTTCTCATTTACGAGCATGTCTTGCATGAACTTATAATGAGCGCAATCAGGAGCTACTTATTTGTGTATTATCCCTCCGTTTCACCGTCATTAAACATGGCTAACAATTAAATGCTTATTTCATGTCCGGTGGTTTATGAAAGATAATATTTTAATACTCCCTATTTGGTCAAGTTCAATAGGTTTGAGAGCGTAGAATGTTTTAAGAAACTGGTGGCACAAACCAAGTCATGTGCAACCATAGGCTCTTTAAAACTTACGGAGAAAAAAAAATGGAACGAGTTCGTTTGGAAATAGAAAGTCAGAAGGCCAAAGATTATTAAAAGGCTTTTGTGGGCAAAAAAAAAATCACGTGAGGTACGTATTGGAAATCCTAACCTAAATGTAAGATTTTTTTTAGACATTGCTTAATTGCCCATTTAAACAAGCTCAGTGATGAATCTGCGCAAATATTCACAGTGCGTATGCTCCATGCTTAGCTTTACTCTGACCCTAATTTCGCCGACTGCTCGGAAAAACGCACTCGACAGCTAACGCATTTCACTCCCGAAATCAAGCAAGTAATCTGATTATTTCTCTCTTCTTATCGCGAGGAAAGAGTTATTTCGTGGAAATCACAGTCAGAAGTATTGCCAAATTCTTCTGCAGCCTACAAGAAAACTCTTTGACAAGCCTGGCTGTATACATTTTTATGAAATCCAACAGTGAACACTGCCTTTGTGCTGCGTCGATCAAATATTTCCAATGGGAGAAAGCTGAAAAGAAATCATTTTGTTCATGAAGGAAAGACTCCCACTCAATTCACAATCTCTCGTGAAAACACAGACAGGACTTTGAAATATTAAGGGTACGATTAATTTTAAGGATTTGCCCTTTGGCACATAATATTGATATTAAACCATTTTCAGATATTTCGGGAATTTCTCGTGAAGAAAGTGATGAGTGTATGAGATATTATAAATATGTGGGATGAGATCACATCTTTATAATGTGTTACACTAGCTAGTCAGTGCTAGTGCTAGTCTATGCTTGTCAATGCTAGTGCTGCTCTGTATTAGATGTTAAGTCACATGGTACGATCCACCACCATAGCACAAGATGTGAGGATAAGATTCGACTTCCTGCGCACAAGCTTTAAATCAAAGGCACAAGCTTACACTTTTTGAAAGCTCCATCACATATATGGGGCAGAATTGTTTTAATACACCCAGATTTTTTGTAAATGTGTGATGGTGCTAAGACTTTTTAGTTCTACACACTTTTTATAGCGTATAGCTATTTTTAGAATTGATGAGAATTACGTGTATTAAATTAGAAGATAGTATCACAAGTAATTAAATAAACAAGTATAAACATATTTATTTTATACAGGCTTCCACCCACACTCTATAGTCTATTTTTGTTTTCAAGACGTGATGAGAACTGAAATTGATGGACGTTACAAAACGATATCTGATAAGCGTTTCATTTTTTACGTTGAGTAAATTGTATAGAATTATTTTTGATATTCTTATGAAACTGATCTCTACTCAAAAAAAGAAGCCATGCAAAGAGAAATTCATATCATGGTGTAAGCTCATAAAATATTTAATTACCTACTTTTTGTTAGACTTTACAGTATCCTAATAATATGACTTGAAGTTGATTTTCCATAAATTTTAATGAGCTATTTTATTTCATGTCAATCTTATGTTTAAACAGCGCTGTGAAAATATTCAAAGAGATAATTTTAAAATCTAGCAGAAAATCAATGCTTTTGTTTGAATAGATCCAATAAAAGACGATAGTCTAAAAAGGAAAAGTCGTTCATTTTGCAAATCAAAATGTCACTCGTTACTTGAGTTTATTTTGCTAGAGTCTTAACGCTTTGAAGTGTCGGACGTACCTCTCAGACAAACCTCTCAGAGGTAATTCTTTCTCGATGTTCAGTTTATTCGAGGTTCATTTATGTTTCTGTATATTCAATTCATTAAAGTAGTTATTATAAATGGTTCAGCTTGGATTGTTTGGAGCAATGGATGAGTCAAGGCTGAACTAAAATGGCATGCAAGAGATAGCCCGGAGTTGTACATTAGGCTTTCGTCCTAGTCTTTTAACAAAGGGCTCGCAATAAATAAAAGTGAGCTACAATAATAATAATAGCCGTTTTAATATCAAGACGGCACCTGTCACAGTATATAGCAGTGGGTACATTAAAAATGGTTCACTTGACATCTTGACGCTGTAGCTGAAAATGTTTCGTCTAAACTCAAGCGTACTTTATACCTCGTCAAGACGAAATATATTCGCTTTTGTCTCTTTAAAGATATTCCCCAAACATTCATGATAATTTGATGTCTAAACGACAGGACGTTAAGTCGGAAGTTTGGCCAAACATAAGCGGTTTTTAATAATGGCCCGTGAAACGAAAATAGGAGAAGGGAAAACCCGAAAATGTACAGCCATTTACTGCCAGCATTGTGGAACAGATGTAGAGATGCAAAATACGTAATCCCATTACGTGAGACTGCCAGAGTTACTTTATTCCCTGCTCAACATTTTCAAATGTGCAGGGTAGTGAAAAATGTTTTAACTTGTTTACTCATTGGAATAATTGAAAAAAGCATACTGAGAATTCTTACCTCAAATATTTATGGAACATGGTTAATGGTAAAATAGGATCGAGGCACATTAATATTTACATTTCGTTATAATTGATTTGTTGATAGTGTTATGCTAGACTGACGGTATGAAATGTTTGGGATTGAGGATAAATTTTGATAATTACTGTGGCACTGGTATTCAAGGCAGTGTACCTGTAGTTTTTTGAAGTGAAACTTCTGTTTGGCGAAGGCCTAGTGTCATAAAATTTGCCTGCTTGAAGTTTTCAATTCGCTTATCTAATTGGAAATTAACAGAAATCCGGTATTATCAACTACGAAATCTGGGACTATGGTAGACGCAGTATTGATATATACTTCGATTACTTACAATCCATAATTTAAGTGTCATATTCCAGAAACCACTAGGGCTTCACCATAACGCTTTACTTTAACGCGTTGCTGGATGAGCGTAGTATTTTCTACAAAACTTCAAAAGATAAACACCCATAAAAAAAAAATCTGCCGGTGTATATGACAAGTGGCTATTTTTCCAGTCACCCATTTCATTTTTCTTCAAAAATATGACTGGAACACGCATTCAACTTGTTTAGGGAAGAAACGGGAAATTACGATTCAAAAAACCTTCAAACATATTAAATCTAAAGTGATCAAAATTTCAGATTGCGCTTAAAATTTGATACAATCTTTGTTGAAACAAATCAAATGTCCTTGGAAAGTTTCACCAAATACAATGCAGAACTTTGGCCTGTATAACTTTCGCCACAAAGTTCCATTAACTGTAAAAATAACACAAAACCGCGATTTCGAAAAAAACAACTGAACCAATTCCGGCCAAAATTGTATCACATCTACAAAACACTCCAAAAAGGTATTCTGCAAGCTTCATAGAAATTGAAGCTGCCGTTTGGCAAAAAGATAACAAAAAAATAGGGAAAAATGCCTTTACTATTATGAAAATTTGACAGGAATGCAAATTTCAGCAAAAATGTTTCATGGATCGCGCTCAAAAACTAAGCAGGTCTAAGCCTAAACTAAATGATTTAAACTCAATCTTGCGTTCAAATCTTTTATTCAACAAATCTTGTTCAAGTTATTGATTTACACGAGTCAAGGAAGCTTGAGTTGCATGAATTGAACGAAAAACTGAACTGTGTAAACCTAGCTTAAGTTCAAAAAACAAAAAGTGCTTTGATTTTTTTTTTGAACACGGCTTAGGCGTTTGTCCAGCAGAGTGCGAACAAACACACAGAAAAACGAAAAAAAACACAACATACTTTTTCTATGGTATGTTGAATTGAAGTTTTCGCTCCACTCACTACGCTTGCTACGCTCATCCAATAAACCAACAGTATCGTGACAAAATGTGAACAAACAATTGTGAACGCCTGCAGATAAGATTTCTTTTCACGGTTTATATTTTAAGTTGAACCTTTTTGCGCATAAGCAGAGTTAAGGAGTACCTTGGAAACTGTAAAACTACAATTGGAACTAGTTACATTTTGTTCCTAGTAATTTTAAACATTTTCAACACTTTCAATGTGTAACTTCTGATCGTAAGTTACAAAGTTACAGCTCATGGCTATTTCATATTTTTATATGCTCCCTCTGTCGCAGTTTTTGAAAGTTTCAAGAAAAGTGCTGGTTTGCATCAATCGATCCTGTGCAATAGTTTTTTTTTCTGAGAAAAATGATAAACCCATCCCAAAGACCATTAAAATAATACATTTAACTCGCTCAAATCCTCACCTTTATCGGTAAGTCTAATGGACTTGGATAGTTTTAGATATTTAGGTACGTTGGAATAGGATGGGATGCAATATATGGGGCTGGAAGTACATGGAGCGGATCTATAACAAAGACTTCAAATGTGAAGGCACATTCTGCCAATTAGAAGGCCAATGTTTCAATTTTAAATCTTGTATAGCCAATTAACAAATACCCCCAGAGAGACGCGAGTGAACATTGTTTTCGTACATTGCCTCGCTTACAAAGTTACCTCCGTCGCTGACAGTTTTGAAGTCGAAAACAGAGAGAATATTTCACTTTGGCAAAACGTTCAATATTTTTTTTCCATCATGTAGCTTCAGTAGTAACTTGAAGTAACTTCCAATTTATAAGTATCTCGTTAAATACTGCTTTTTCCCGGTAACTTAAATATAACTTAAATATTTCCATTGAAGTATAACTTCTCCACATGTTTTATTTTATTTTTATCACATGGCATGCAATCTATATTGGTAAATTGGTTTTGGAATGCCTACATCGTATTCTGCATGTATTATTTAGCGAATCATACCATTCACACTAACTTTCACTTCTAGCGTGCGTGGTGGCGACGCACATTTCCTTTAATTAATTGTTTGTATCTGTTCAGTGCATTTCAGGTGTGAGGAGTCCATACTTTAAAATCCCCCGAAGTAAATTCCCACGTTGTCTCACTCTCAGTTCTGAATTTAAGCTTAACACAACTTTAAATACAGGTGGCACAGAACACAATATTTAGAGGCTTTTATGCAATCGTCCCTGTCAACAAAAATAATAAACGCAACCCTCCCTTGTTTGTAAGCCAGCGTGACTGATGCTCTGTGGATTTTTTCTGAGTTGACTTCTCATCCATCATTCACTTCATGTCACACAGTTTTGCTTGACACCTTTATAAGAGATTAAAAAAGATAACATAGTTTAAAAATTGATGTAATATAATAATACCGGTTGACACCAAATACATGGTTAACACCATGAGAGAAGAAGCATGTGTTTAATCCAAATACGTAGAAAGCCCTACTGCTGCAAACGTAACACATGCCTGACTCAACATTCTCTGCTTGAAACAAGTTACCAAAAACTTGCGACGGATTTTTTGAGCTTGAAAGAAAAGCACAAATAGCGTGTATACTCACTTTTCAGATTCGCAGCTGCAGCTGCAGCCGCACAACAATAACGTTGCTTGAATGTATTAAAGCTCACTATTACATCGACGGAAAAATGTTATGCATACCCTTGCCGGTGCAAGTAAATGTAAAAGTATTGGTATGCTTAAGCATTAACCTGGTGGGATTCAGAATGTGAAGACAGTTTCTCTAAAAGAAAAACAATTGTATTTGAAATGAAAATAATTTAAGAAGTTACGCTCATGCTTCAACAAACATTATGTTTTAAAGCAAGCTAAAGTTCACCGAAGTAATGAAATATTTCTTAACATGATCACTTTTTTAGTTTTTGAGTCAAGACCCTAAGAAACTTTCTATACATACTTTTCGTCAAAACTTTTTTAGAATTATTTACTGGACTCGCATTTAAGTTAACATTCTTATCTCGTACTTATTCTCGCTTGCCAGCTCCGTTCCAGCATGACTCACCGTTACCATTGCAGCCTCTAACTTGCTATCGGACGCAATAAAAAGTTTCCCTTCTTTATCTTCAGTCTTCACCTAGACGCGCCTAGATACGTTTTAATTAAAAATATCTCATCGCTTTGAACGTCGTCTCTGAAGACATTGCCTTTGTGAAGTGATGGAGATTTCTATCACATTTCGTTTTTCCCGTGAATCGTGTTTAAAAGCAATTTATTAACAAATTATCGCTTTGGGATAAAAGATCAGAGCGTTTCTTCAAGTAATTTACGTGGTTCCAAGTTTGTCAACTAATTTGAGGCTTAATTAGGATGGAAATGTTATTACCGGTACAGAATTTCACCCAGGGAAACTCGAAAATTCATCCGAGGATATATTCCAAAGTTCTATTTTCAACACCTCCAGTCAATCTTTTGTCACTCGGTCGTCACTTTAGTGAGAGAGTGTCTTGCTTTTAACCTATAAGAGCGCATCGACACGAAAAGTTCATCGCGCCGTAATCTTATTTATTTCTTGTCACAAGGTTTCAGAGCCAATTTTCCGATGCGATTTAACGCCAGTCGTCAGTTTTCATTAACTATTCGAGCGAGGAATATTGAGTGCATGTCGGTGGTTTCAGCGAAGTTTCAGCTTATCAGGCACTCTTAGCTTTAATCAACATCGTATTATACTAACCACTTCAAGGATGCTTTTATGTACTTCGTTATACGATATACGGTGGGCAGGAAGCCCAAAATTGATTAAAAATAATAAGCAAGGGTAATCCTGAACAAGATACAAGCCGTTGACCACAAACAAAAATAGCCCCCAGTACGTTTTTACTCGAAATACTACGTATTGCTTCAATTAATTCCAGGATTAATTCAACATACCTCGGGGCACACAAACTTTTAGACTTTGAAGTTACTTTTAACTGGCGTTTTGTTCAAAATTTTAAATTGACCTAAAACCTCCAGCGTGACATACATTACTTATGTTATTTGTCTGGATGCTTCATTAAAAGTCTCTTGTCAGTTAAATATCACCTTTCTTAGCTTCAAGTAACCAAAATGTGTCATAATATTGTTTGGCACTGGCGCAATCTTTAGTCTGCGTCATTTAGTTATCTGAATTCATGCCTAGCGACTTGCTTTGGTTGAGGTGCTTCTACAGCCATTACTCCACTGTATCACCACTGTGTATGCTAATTTATTAGGCCTCTGTCGTAAGGCAAGCAGGAGGCAGTCCCCATTCCATCCAGAACCGTCCCACTTCATCCAAATCATATTTTCGGGAGAACTATATATTATTCTCTACTGGCCAAATATCAGCTGCAGATTGCGCCACCAAACCTAAAGACAGATGTAGAAATGCTTGCTGTAGTAAACCATCCCTAGTTTCAGATTTATTATAAGCGTACGGTGTAATTAGGATGATATTAAAATTTTATTAAAATTTTGACTGCCTCAGATTAACCGAAATTTCTGCCTTCTAATTGCAAGCGGAACTAATTTTGTTGAACAGATAAATACTTCCAAATATATATTTGTGAAAAATTCATATACAACACGGTGGACATTAAGTTTTAAATCTGGTACCCCCACCGCGGTTAGAGTTTTATATAAGAGAACTTCAGAAATGTCATTAAAATTGGTGCATTAATCCATGGCCATATCACTGGTATTGCCTAACGAGCTTTTATAATTCTGCTCCGCAGTTGCCGTTACTTTATAAAGGCAAGTGTAAGAAAGTCTCATGAAGCAGAGCGAACTCTAGTGAGTAAATTTGAGCCAAGCTGTTGGCGACATTATGCAAAGTACATTCACTGCGTTGCAATTCTAAACCAGTGGGAGTATTGGTCCCTCATTCGTACAACTCACAGCCAACCGTCTTACCCCTCCTTAGATCCCCAACCTACCCTTGGGGTGCATCCTCAAACACCTCCAAACTATCTGCATTCAAAGTTGTTCGTATTGTCATTGTAAGCATGTATGGTCTGAAGAAGAAAACGAAAAGAACGAAAAACGAAAACAGTTCGATGTATGCATAGGAGAGTAATGTTTTACTTTATGGTCGCTAAAAATCACTTTTCAGCTGTCACTAAAATGTTATTCTCACATAAACATGTAAATAAAAGTTCTGTATTATTTTGACGAGTCAAGTTTCCTTATAAAAGTTTATATTCTTTGCTTTAACGTTCTTAGTAGTGTGGCAGGCTTTTCAAACATTCACTGCTTTCTATAAAATACCTGCACGACGGTTGGGTAAAGAAACAGGGATAACGTTTACTTTCCTTGCATGACCCGTACATCCAAGCTATTATTGTATGATGCCACCCTTGTTTGGTAAGTATTAACGAAAAGGACGTATTTCCTTTCAAGAACACATACGGCTCATTCACACCTAAAATGAACGGCGAGAATACTGTGCGTGGAAATTGTAGTACCCCTAGCCCGGTATATATTCTTTGAATATATTATTGCTGTGACTTGGGGCAAGTCAGCTTGCATCCAGCTGTATCCAAAATAGAGAGGGTAGCAACATAGCTATTAGACAAGAAGCGGCGTGTAATTAAGAAGTGGCGAGCATAACACATCCAACCCGAAAGTCTTTCCCAACAAGTTTGTGAAATTGGGGTGCCCCAAGTCCAGATTGCATTTTTCGTACTATTTTTGAACAGATACTGTTTCTGCTTCTGGATCAGAAGTGTACTTTCAGTTTCTTTTACGTGAATATTTGGCTCGGTTATGTCAATTAAAAAATAATATAGTTAGTTTATGCTGAAAACACATACTGACGTGTGCGACGTCGTTTTGACACTTGGTATTCGATCGTACCTTTAAGCAGCTTAATGGTATACAAAAAAAATCGTGCACTCGGGTCGCAGCAGCACAATTACTCACAAGTAGCCTACGGACGAAAACAAGGATTATGAGGACCAAAAAAATGACACTTGTTAAACTGACATGGATTGAAATAAATCGTAGAATAAAAGGGGGAAAAGTGTGTGTGTGTGTGTTTTCATGTTAAGCCAAACACAAGCAAATATGAAACATATCATGTGTGAGGTTTATCTTTTAAAGGCATTTCATTTTTGTCACCTACGTGCATCGACATCATGATGCACTAGTCGATTCAGTTTTATTCCTAGCATGACTCAAGTATAATTTGCGAACTGGAAATTAATGCATGCGATCTAACATACGTAATCAAGGAGCTGGGTTTAAAATGACATATACGCAATAGACAAAGTTGGTAAGCTGTTTGGGACCGAATCCTTAGTTTATGTGTCAAAATAGTTACGTTCTCGAGGTGCAAAAGCAGCAGCACATTTGATACTTCACATAAGCTGGGCTGGATATTGGGGAGCTTGCTGTAAGTAGCTCATGAGGGTGCAGCAACGAGGGGTTCGTCCCAGGCTAGTCTATAGTCTATATAACAGCTAGCTTACTTCACCTGAGTTTGCAAGAATGAATACTTTATAAACAATGGGTAAAATACGACACTACCTACAAGTTACGAGGGAATTGGAACACGTGGAAAGATAGGATTGTTTCTATTGTTTAGCATGCAAGTGGAGCAATGAATGTCATCCAGAGGCACGTACAGGACGAGGAGCTAAGAACAACGTCTTGTGGATCCCCGCGTTTCTATCTTTTATCGTGATAATTATTATCATGTTGATTACATTAAACGTGAGAGCTCATAAATAAATCAGCGTTGAGCTGGTAGTGGAAAATCTATAGTGTTTTCTTCTCTAAAGTAAAGTATAGTTTCATAGTTGGTTCTCCCGGAAAATAAAGTAAGATTGGTTGGAATTTATCCATGGCTTTTTGTTTTATGTGAATCGATGTTTTGTGAAGTCAGAAAGTCGTAGCTCGCTATGCATCGCGCCTGATAAAGGATATCGGGTCCTTCATGGATTGGTAAGTTAGGAAAAGCTTCGAATCAATCCAAGCGGGACGTTCTTTATTTTCGGTGGAAAACTTTTACTAGGGTTGTTTTCTTGAATACAAACACACACACACACACACACACACATACACGCATACGCACACACATACTGCAACCGGGCCGTTAGATCTTTATTCTGTGAAATTCCTTTTTTTATATAGTTTCTTTAATCTCTCTTTTTATTTCTATTTTCACTTCATTCACTTTAGGAGTATTTTTCTCTCTTCATTTCACCCACTGAAATGTGTGCTGTTGTTTTTTATTTTATCTTTATCCGCCTTTCTGTTGCCCCGCGAATCTAGGATTGAGCCAAAACACTTCTTTCCTTATTGCGGTTCGTGTTGATATGACTGTTTTCTTTGTGCACGCCGGACGCGGGTCTGAGACTGGAGCCGTTGGCAGCGACCCATCCCTGCCAGACAGAACCATGTTTGTACGTAGCTTTCAGCCACGTCTGTCAATAGCTAGGTTGAGGGTTAGCCGATTTCCCAGAGCGCTCACTAGCAGTCACCAAAATATTTCATCTATCGAACATAACTTGAATTATATACAATTTATCTGGGAGAGCAATGATTCATGATAACTATGCCAAATTGTACGAAAAGTTTTAAAACAGTGATGCATTTTGTTCGATTGATTATTTACGATCTTTTGCAAGAAATATTGTTATTTTCAACAAGAACTAGGGTTGGAATCATCGACAATTTCTAGGGACACAAAACTCCACTTTCCAGCACCTTCACAAAGAGAAAGATTTACAAAGATACCGATGTATTTTTGAACCACCAAAATGGAGAGTTAACTTGTTTTTTTTTAAAGTGATGGTTATTTGTTAGAAAAAATAGACTATCTTCATACGTTCCTATCGACGTACTTTTATTTTGAATTTCGTTCCAGTTTGTTCAAGCCATCTCACTGATATGCCAGAGCTTTGACCACACTCTTGAATCCGAGTATTTTCGTACTCGTCGGACGCCATAATCCTGTGCGAAATTAATTATTAAAGTGGTGTATTTTCGAAGGGAAGTTAGTTTAAAAGAGCAGGCATTTTAAAATATGGCGTGGCTTGTAGTATAAGGGTCGAGCAGGAGCGGAATGAATTAGACCTAGTGTATGTTCAAAGTGGTCATTAATTTGTTATGAGCAGCGGATTAAAATTTCTTGCCCTGCCGAGGCCAGTAGAAAAGTTTTGTTGGAATCATAAACAGTTCAATTACCGGCTATTTTATAATACTTGTAAGAGTGGAGATCTAGGGCTCTTTTCTATTAATTATATTTTTAATGATGAAATCTACTGTAGAAAAGTAGAAAGCAATGCAAATCTCGATTCCTTTCAGTATTAATTCATCATTCCCTAACATTTAGTTGTAATACATCGCCAAGTATAATATTATGATAAAATATTTATCATGTTAACACTTTAAAGATAATATCCATGACTTTTGATCGTTTGGCTGCATGCCAGATGTCGAACTCTGGTTTTATTACAGGCAGTGAGAACATTTTAATGTTGCAATAAAACTCATTAAGAAAACAATATAAACAAGTATTATACAATATTAATTCGATGTTGTTTGTACTACGGCAAGCATTGGTCGTTTCCAGCAGTCGGCACTTTCCCACAGCTTTTCCGCGAGAATGTTCCGAGCTGAGGCTGAATCCAACCCGTCCTTGCATGTAAGCTGGAACAGAACGAATGTTTTTAATTGTAAATGGTAAAATAATACAAGGGCAAACAGCTGCAGACGATGACAAGGGGTACTATCACAAATTAGATCCGCCCGATGAGCATTTCGACATGTATCATTTACTTGGAATCCACTCGTTTGGAATGCCCATTGAATCGCAGGCATGCTATTTTTGTCCAAATCATAATATGTCACTGCTAGTTTTGGTCTGGGCTAGACTTATGTCAAACTTTTTCATAATTTTTTGTTGCGAGATTAGCACGGACTCTCTGGTAGCATGCAAGCCAAATTGCGCAGAGTGCGCAATGTGAATTTTCTTCCGAGATAGTTTGACAATTGGAATTTTCCGAAAACAATTTATGTTTCCATGGAATTATTGAAAATTTTTACGCCATATTATAGAAAAAATGAGCGTAGCGCCGAAACTATACTGTGCTGGCTGTGTTATTGGCAGAAATGTGTTTATTAGCCAGTAATATCGAGGCAACAATGAGAAAAACCCTTGAAATTACGTAAACGTAGAGAATGTATTACGTTTTTCTAAGGAAGAATAATGATAAATAAAAACTATGACTTTTATAACCTTCATAACATTCAAGCTTGCAAACCCTAAATGGTCATCTTCCATGTATTAGTTTTTTTTCAAACTTCACTGGACGCTACAGCAAAAAACTGTATGCCAGGAGCACTGAAATGTACCACAGAAATATTAGGCCCATTCAAATATTCTGCTTTGAACCATGTCCCCCAAAAAACACGAACTGAAACACATCAACGTAATTTGTGAAATGCAAATCAGCTCCAATTAAAAAGTTACCCCGGCAATGTTCACCTTGATCGTATTAACTTGGTTATAAAATCGTTCTGTGTATGCTAGGAACCCAGGTACCTATTACGAGGCCATTATTAAACATGGCCTCACATGTAACCATGGTTTTGTTCAGCTCTTACATCTGTTTATGACATTGCATAATAAAGTAAAACGATGGAAAGGAGGCGGTAGCTGGGTGAACTAGACGGCTACGTGTATAGCAAGAGTTGTGGACCGTCGTCATCAATTGAAATTTTAATTAAAATGTAATTACTGTATTTAACTTGAAAGCGTGGTAAAAGCAAAGTGCGCGACACACGCGACAAACACAACAGGAACAACTTAGCCGGGAATATTGTCAGACAATACAAATTCAGTTGATGATAATAATAATAATAATTACAAAGTTAAGTCGTTACCAGGGAACATGCTTAGCGTTTGGGGTGGTATCCTGCGATAGCGACTAGTGTTGCCAAGGACAGTTTCCAATGTCCAGATATTGAAATGCATGTAATTTAATAATCATACCAAAGTTGCATTGGATAAAGCATCTCTATGCTAACGTTTACTTCACTAATCCACTAACTTAAAGCACGAAGTATAAATACAGTTGGTTCAATATGCAGCTCTTATAATTTCTTTTACATTTTGGCACGCCTTCTCCTGAGAAGCTCGCGTTATTTCAACGAAGGGACAGGAATTTCCAGTCAGGCTAGAAAGTAAAGTAATTCACCCCAATTGGCACAGACATCCCGCAATTTAATTCTAACCATATCAGTCAAGCAAATAAAATAAAAAATCAGGAAATATTCATCGTGAGCGCGCAAATGTGGAGGGAGTTTTTGAGAGGTTATAGGAACGATTTTACTATTCTGAGAGCAGAGGACGGCCGCCGATGCTTACACTTGGAGTACTTGATTTGCATTGCAAATTACCGACGCCGACGACGACGCTGCCGCCGCCACCGCCGCACACACCCGAGTCGCGACGTCGAATTTCTATCCAGCCCCCCCCTGTACCCCGTTCCACTATGTCAGTTCTCATGCAAAAACCAACCACCCTCCCCGGCTGTTATAAAATTCCACTTTTTTTTCGTTCCTGCGAGTTTTCTGCCACTTAAATCTTTCACCCCCCATTCTCTAGGTTGTGCTCCCAAGAGTCCCGTAGGAGGCGGCTCACGCAAAGCGACAGAGACAAGCAAAGCCACCGGGCTATTACCTCGCACGCCGTGCTCATTTCACCTACCTCGAATTCGCATTTCCTCCTGGTCCTGGTGTTTTATTGTTGTTTTTTCATATCGCGCGCAAACACCGAAAACATTTTAAGACAGAATTAAGAAGCCGCTTATTTAATTATTCTCATAACAGAACCAAAATGCACCCTCAGGCTACCCATTACACCTCAATTTACTTTCCAAGTTCTGAAGTTCTCCCTTTCGTGTACTGTCAGATCTTCTTCACCTTAAGTTTCTGTTACTCCCTTTGAGGACATTGTTAATCATATTAAAAAATAGAAAAAACAGGTGGTTCTACGCGTTGCTTAAGGCACTTTATACGTTTAGAACTAGGAATCGGAATTTTTAACTTCTTTCAATCCACGTTATTATTTCCTTACCCCAACTCCAAAAGCCATGCTCCTTTGATAACCGTTCTCGGCAATATTCCGCCTTGTAAACGTATGCTCAGGCTCACGGATGGCTGGTTTTTTCAGAAGTTCACTAGTAATGCAGGGCTCGTTGCAGCAGCGTCGACCGCCATATTTCATTCTGACGTCTCGACGCCTCCCACGTGACCGTGCTATGCGGCCTCTCCAGGGGATTAGTGGCAAAAACTCGACTCCACATAGACCTGGCCATTAAGATGGACTGACTGAAGAGGTCGTTGTTGATAACAGATCAATCCAACAAAATGTTTGCGAGCAATATCTGTCTGGTGAATCACTCATCGAGCTGTCAGATGCTCCAGGGAGAACTCAAATGAATAGCAAGTATTGGGTTTGGGGGAATAATGCAATGCTGAGACATTTTCGGCTTTATTTGAACGTAGAACAGGCTCATTAATTTGGTAATGCATCAACTCAAAATATAAATACCGACACTTGTATTTCACAAAACCTCTATACCTATCTAAACTTTTCACTTGTGATGTGTTACCAAGTTGCGATGAAAGTTGCCTGTTTGAAAAAGTAGCAGTTTTATCATAATAAATCATTCGCTTGATTTATATTTTTATTTGATTAGGATGCACTGATTTTTAAGTTGCATGCACTGATTGCATTAGCCGATGTACACCGCTAAGTCGAGGGTGATTCGAATACACGTCACGCACTCTTGCAATTGCTCCCACCAGATTGACTGCGTCGTGAAAGAGGATCGCTAAACGTAAGGGTTTGATTATAGCGTCTGCAGGAGCTCCGACCGGATATCCGTTACTACCGCGTGAAACCGAGAGAAATCAGAACTTACAGAAGGATGCTGGATGGGATTCACTTCAAATGAGATTTCCACCTCCCGTGCTGAATGCAATGCTATACAGCCACTAGTGAATTAAAATTATACGGAAGCATCCAAGTGCTGAATATATCGTGCTTATTTCTTTTTTCTTTTTGTAAATTCTCGCTGATTACGTGCGAAATTCGATCGTTCCCGATTCACATAACTATTTTTAAGTTAAAAATGTACACACAATTAACGATGGTCGGGAAATGATGTCGAATGATTCACTAATGTCGCTTATAAATACTGATTGGACGATAGAATTTCTTATTTTAGTCAGCATTCATATCCGTCTAGCTATTTATTATTAGCATTACTGATGAAAACTTATCACTAAATACGAGAGGAAAAACACTGTGTAGGTACTACTGGAATAGTTAGAAACTAGTTTGATGGATGTATGATTCGCTGACGCCGTCATCTTCTAATGACTTCCCAGCACTTCTCAGGGGAAATCAAAAGCAGCTCTCAGTTTTACCGAGTTTAGTGTCTGTTTTGCACATTTGCTCTACTTCTGTGGCTAAGTCTTGTGGCTAATGGCCATTGTTCACGACTCAGAAGCTTGAGAACGGACAGTCCGTGTACTTTTGATACTTCTTGCTCTTGCTAGAAATAGTGAACTGTCCGATGTGTACTGACTTTACTATCAATAACCTGCAGAAAATTTGTTTCTTAATCTTCATTCAAGAACAGACCGCGCAAAAAAACTTACACTTAAGGAAATTTCAAATTCTGAGTTTGCAATACGTACCTATATTAAATTATGTTGTAGCTTACTATCTAATTTTCTGTACGAAAATCTCACAATAAGAAAAAGAAACCCTGACGTTGTCTTACAGGGACATGCGATGAAATATGAAACGACGCTTTTTTCATATAAATGAAATGCTTAGTAATAATACTTATAACTTAGTATATTCTGCAAACTGGGTCAGAAATATAAAGATTTAATGTCTGCCACTCCATTCAAGCAGGAGCGTGTAAAAAGTAACGCGGAAAGTGCCGTGCACACGCTTTTTACTTTTCCATAGTTCTTTAACTTTGCTAATTATGTCTCGGTTGTTTTATCTTTCCAACTATCCCGCGAACTCAAAAAATATCATCTCTTTTTATTTAATCTGCTTTTAGAGTGTGAAAAATTTCATGAAATAATCATTGTGATGGTTATAATATTTAAAGACGCTTGGGGGTGGTTGGTTTTCCTTTTTCCACTAGATCGTTTCACTCCTTAGTTATTAGCTCTGTTTCTTTCCTCATTTGGCGTTGCTGCTTTAATTGTGATGATAATCACGTTAATTCACTTCACCGACGGTTCGCCCGTGCCCAGCTCACTTCGAGCGCATGTCGTAAGCCTAATCCAGCAGTATTCATCTGCGTCCTTTGTGCCAGCTTCACGTACAGCCCATTCGCCTATCGCGCTGCAAATAAAGGATTTTACTACATCATAGGATTTTCTATACACACACTCTCGTATAAAACTTACAAGGACCTCCGAATGGTTATTACATTTTTCTAAGCGACTATATTATAATTGAGACTACGTAACTAAGTTAAGGTAAACGGAACAAAGTGATCTGCAAGACTAGGTACTTATATATTCTTCAAGCTGATAAAACACTAGCTGATTTTGAATGAACCATATTGCTCATCGAGAGCTTTTTGTGTATTCTAAATGAAAATAGATTACTTTTTTATTGGAGTGGTTGGTAGCATTCACAAAGGTATCAAAGCTGTTAATCGCTGTTCACTTTGTTGTTCGCCATGTCTGGCGTCACAAAAAGCTGCCTAAACAACACGACTATACACTTTTTTAAGGACAGATTTCTCTCTGATTGAAACTCTCTTTTGGAGCAGGCTTTTGAATCGCTTTAGAAACACGCTCCTTATTCCTCTTTCTCCAACCCCATCGCCTCCAGCAGTCAATTCTTCAGTCTTCTTAACGCAGCACACCCAATGCTACTATGTCTAGTCTTTAGTTTAATCTTGTGGAATTCCTCCCTAACTCTGCTGGCACCTCACCAGCCCCGCTCCTTTCCTTCATCTCTCCCTCAATCGAAGCTATAGCAATAATAAAACATTGTTGTATGCCCATAAATATCACTAAAGGAAGAGCCGGGAAGGAATTTGGGGAGAATGGAAAATTCGAGCAGAAGAAACACTCCTCTAGAAAAGATTTGAGGGCATCAGTTGTTGTTACTTAATCGAATTTAAACTTAGTTACATTTCCACGTTACAGTTGCTAAAGGCGTATCGCTGTCAGTCCGCCCTTTTGTTTCTTGTGCTACAAGGGGGTGGATTTCATTTTGGACGTCGACGTATCTTGATGTTATGGACCAGACCAGAATGCTAACGTCACTTATACGAAAAGAGTTCGGTCGAACATCGTGCTCTTTCGTCTTACCACAATCGTTTAGAGTCTCGTAAATAAAGTGACCAATCTCTTAGCCGCCTTAAAATACATTTCGGTTATTGAATTTGGGACCCCGTTTCTCTGTTTACCATGCCGAATCGACTCTCGGTCAAGTCATTATTTTACACGGGTGACATTTCGACGCCTCTTTGTTAACAATTTCAATCCGTCTGTGATAGGACCCAGGCTTGACAGGCGGGTCTTAACGTTTGGAAAAATGACATCGCAACGACTAACATAAAAAATGGGTTGACCTCAATTTGGCACAATACTTTTTTGGGAAAGAGACCCCAGGGGCAGCGAGGTGTATCTTAAATAGTCAGAAAAAATGTCCACTGGAATAAAAAAACAAAATACTTGTCGGTAAAATTACAGTTCACTTTGTACGGATGATGACGTACCTCGTTTCAATGTCGTTTCAGTTAAATTCTACCGCTGTCACCAGATGTAACGATAAAAATATGAAATATATTTTTCCGGGACCAGAAATGAACTGTAACAATCTTTATACTTTAATTGATTTCTGCATTGTCTACTAAAACATCGAGAGAATTTCAACCCTTCGTTTATATTTACTCTAATATATTTTTGTGTTACAATACGTGGGTGTGTCATTCCCCTCACAACTTTCATATAATTAACCAAAGATGATGAAATGTTATTACATTCCGAAAGGCGTCTCGTATTCCAGCCCTAGCAGTCTAGCTCTGTGCGACGCGGGCATCTTATCTCATGGCGTGCCCAAGAAAGACGCAAGAAACCCCCACCGGAGAGCTTCTGCAAGTGTGAGCAACTTCATTATCGCGACTTGGGGGGGGGGAGAAAATGAATGCGGCGAAATCAGATTGCACGAATGAACATTTTATGCTTGCGTAATTGAAACCAGAAAGCGGGCAACGATCTCGTTTGCTCGCTCCATCCGCCTTGCCGCTCGGCACCTCCACCGCGTTACGGGACGAGCAGACAGGTTTGAAAAAAAATTACCTCGTCGTTTCATGCAATATTCATTCAATTGATTCGATTTATCAAAAACAAGTGCAACATTAATACATCACACGGCGTTTTTATAATAATGCTATTGTGCAGCTTTTACCTTTCCTTTTAATCGTAATTTAAAAACTGTATTTAATATCAAACATGTTTCATCTCCGCTTCAGCAAGAATGCACCGGCGATCAATTTATCATCATTTTAACACTTTGACCTAGATATAACTCAAACCGTTGAAATTACAAAAAGGATTTGTACGAATTACATTTTCGGTTTGCATCGGGGTTCCAGGAAAGGAATGATCCCCCCCTATATATCTATCTCTCTTTGTCAATTCGCTCGGTAAAACTATGTGTCAAGTATTTAAACTTGATTCGAATAGAAATTCTATTCATTCGCTCTTTTTTTGAAATTAGAACACCTTTGTAATGATAAAATTTTGCTTTCGTAAGTGATAAAATAAAAATAATGTTTACTTTACAGAGGAACGTTTTACGTTAGCTTTTAGAACCACAACGCACAAAAGGCCTAACATAAAAGCTAATATTATACGATAGCATACTTCTTAAAATTAATTAAACTTTGACTGTGTAACCTATTGCGGACGCACGGTGATTTTATCCCCATAGAGGTAAGCGTCAGTGGTGAATGGAGCGTTCATGGCCGATGCAGTGGATATTTTAATGCAATGAAAACGTGGTGCCTTTTACAAACAAAAACATGGAAACACCAATTTTGATTAGTATTTTATGAAGTTGGTATTTAGTATCAATTTTATTTTATTTTTAATCTACAACTCTTTCATCAAATTTCTTCTGCGTTGTGATACAAGTCACAAAAAAATTATGACGTTCTACACCAATAGCTACCTTAAGAAGAAATTTCTGTGAGCGGCATTAATTCCTCCGTATGGTTAATACACGAAGCAATGTTAGCAGCTTGCTTATAGTATAACATGTCAATAAAGTTAGCTAAGTACCAGAGTTCAGAGGTATTTCATTTTAAGTGATGGATCACTTTACTACTGATTCATTAAAAATGACGAAATAATGATTGAATGCTTATTTAATGCTCCTGCATCCAGGCCGTCAATTCTTAACATTCTAATCACGGGTGTCAAGTGACAACAATATAAATAACACTTGTTTTTACCTTGCCAATTGTTACTTTGTTTGTATCTTTACTCGCACCCTTCCCATCCCGACCCCTTCCGACAAGTCGGAAGGCTTGGAAGCTTGTGTAGACATCCCGAAACAAAAACAAAAAGCAAATAACAACTTTTGCCTGTTTGGCTTTTCAAGATGGTGGAGAAAACGGCGTGGATTTCACATTGCGTCAAATGGAGACTCTGCCAGTTCTAATAGACCACATTCAAAAAGTCATTCCTGAGACGATTAAAATCGTGTGTCTAATGCTTTTCTTATGGGGTTACATTTAAAAAAGTGCAGGTGTGCTTTTTTATTATAAGTTTGTAATTGTAAATACGCCTCGGTGCGCAATGCTAATCTACGTACAATTGGGAGGAAGAAAACTAGGCTTATTAAGGGACCTTATTATGCTCAGTTTGCACAAAGCAGTGATTATACCCGATAATGTAAATCTTGTTGCTTCCTAGAAGAGCTGGGATGGGGCGTGCTTGAAAATTGATTTACCAATTTTAAAGTGTTAAGCAGCAACAGTCGTGGGTAGGAAGATAAGACACCCCAACCAGTACAGCCTGACTCACTTAAAACGAATCGGAGACATCTAGAAATGCAAGGCAGGCGCATGATAGAATAAGACTATACTGTTTGTATACAAATTAAAGTACAAATTATTCGAAAGAAATTAAGCGTTTGGTGAGGCAATATTTTAGAAAAATTGTTAATGTTTACCAAAAGGTGCAACGATCAAGTTTTCCGTCTGTGCATAATATTTTCTTGGACCCACTTTTGTCGAGAGCACAGATGCAAGTTTTAAAAAAGGTGGATTATACTGCAGTCGATGTTGATATTGTTTTGCTTGGACAAAAGTAGATGGACCTAACCTAACCTTAATTTTTAGTTTCTAAGTTGTTCCTCCAATCGTTATATCAGAGAGTGTGGAATGTGCTTTCTTTCAGTTCGGATGTGTGTCGCATTTTTCGTGGATCATCTATATGAGCATTGAAAGCATGTTAGTTTTAACCTTTCATATGCCACAAATAACTTTCCAAAGTATGCCCAAGGTGAAAGTTAGAAGCGTTGCATATTGTACTCTAATTCGCTTACACCCTGTACTAATATGAGACCCATGCGGCAAGGCGGGGAATGATTTACAAGGACTTTAGGAGCGTTTGAGCTCTATAAAGAAATACCCGATAATCTTACCCTCGGCACCAGACACGAAGTGATGAGACTATTAGCAGTGCGGGGACTAAATTGTCAGCGACACACAGTGTAATCTTCAGCCACTGGCACCATTGTGTGTAGTATATTAATCGTTGGTATGCCGCGTTCGTTCGCTGGAGGCCACGTCCTAATTCCTACTAATATCTACCGATGAGTGAGAGAGTCGCATTTGTAATTACCATTTAAATTACTTACTTTACTCTGGAATATTGAGATAATGTCAAAGGACTTAACCCCTATCAAGCAAAACATGCGAAAATGAGCCCCTTATTTGAATAAACACCTTGCGAAAGTAACGTTTATATAAATATATATATATATTATCAAACTAGCTTTGCGCCCGCCCGATGGAGAATATTTCGGCTTCACCGTCAAAATTTCGGCTCCACCACGAAATTTGTTATCCGAGTTGCACTTTGGGCTTCATCATTCTGGGTGTCACCTTTGAATTCGAGCTTCGTATTATTCACTTAGGTTGCAAGTTTAAATTTGTGAATTTCCTTCACCCGCTGGGTTTCGCAAAAAATAAAAGGATTGCCTTGACAAGGATAACAAATTTAAAGTCAAATACACCCTAGTATTAATTTGAAGAGTATTAAAATCACTTCGAAAATACCAACTTACTCGAGAACTCGAACCCCGGACCTTTTGCTTTCATGGCAACTGCTCTAACCACTGAGCTAGCTCAGTGCTTAGCTCAGAAGTTAGAGCAGTTGCTATGATAGCAAAAGGTCCAGGGTTCAAGTCCTCAAGTAAGCAGCAGGCATTTTTGAAGTGATTTTAATATTCTTCAAGGTTTGCCAATTGACACTTGGGCTTAGATCTGGTGTGCGCTTAGCTCTGGCGTGCGCTTTAGCTCTGGTGTGGGATTAGCACCCATAAACAGAAGAAACCTCGTAACAATTTTCGTTCACGCGACAAACGACGTTTGGTTTCACCACGTATTTTGTGAACAAAATATTTTTATGTTTCCAAAAAATGACTTATTCATTTATTAAAACGTTGACCATCGGGATTTAATTCGCGATGCAAGAATTAGTCAGAAGTGAAATACCAACAAGCCAACCTGAAACTTCAGGAAAATTTGGACTCCCCCGCCGGTGCCCCCAGCCGCGGGCATTCATACTTATCTGAACTGGACACAACTTTGTCTAACTTCCGCCATGAATTTAGGTAAAAATGGGGTTGTGACCCGGACGTTGCATCAAGTTGGCAAATGTTAGACACGTACACAACATTTCTGTACAACTCAAAAGGTATGGAAACGTATAAAGAACACCATTTCTTGGTGAAAACATGCGGAATTACAATAAAATTGAGGGGATACATGTTGGTTTACTAAAACCTGGTTGAAGTTTCGCCAAGCATGTGTAGACTTCAAGACATTTCTCCGCCCTCTGTTAGTCTCGATGAACGGCCGTTCATCACAGCCAAGTTGTACTCGCAAGGTTGTACTTTCTCTAGTACACGAAACAACCAAATGCACTGTTCAGATCTCTAGACCACAGTGATAAGAAAACCCAAAATGTTGCGAACCGTCTTAAATTGAGAAAATAATGAGAAAATAAAATGAGCAAATAAATTGAAGCGTTTTGAAGTATTTTTTTAACTATAACAAGTCAGCCGCTTTCTCAGTCTCGATCAAAGTTGGTCGAGATATTAATGTAGCTGAATTGTTAAACGAGAACGCAAACACACTCATGTAAAGCCGTAAACAAAGCTTAGATTTATTTTCTCAAAACCCGTTAGTTTCCCAGAGGTACTTTTTTTTTTTACCAGTAACCAAACATCTATAGGCCACATTTACAAAGAATGTCAACTCTTTTGAGGTAAATGGTTGTCTGCTTCAGTAATTTTAGAAAACATGGGAGTACCCAAAAAATGCATTATTGTGCAAAAACTGCATTTAGGATTTGTTGTCTCAGAAACCTTTTAGTCCCCAACTATGAATTTTGATACCAGCATATATGCACCTTTGGCAAAATTTCCTGAAAATCGGGTTTTATCGCTGCGGTATTTTCAAAAATTATCGAAGTAAATAGTGAAAATTGTGGCCACAAGTTTGTATTTCACACTGATGCTTAAACAGTTAAAAATATTCTTTCTTATGAGCCCTGTAGCTCAAATAGGGTAGTAAGGGACGGAAAGAGTGGATGGTACTCGCACGGAGTGTCAAATGACTCCAAATTTGCAAAGTCACATCTTTCGAACCGGCGAGACAAAAAATCACAAAAAAATATTTTTTGACTTTATTTGGTCAACTACACAAGCGTACAAACTTTGGCCCAGATCCAGTGGGTGGTACGAGGTAAGGGACAATACCAGTTTGACGTGGAATGATCCAAATGTGTGAGGCATAACCACACATGGGCATTCGATTGGTTTGGATCTATTGTTGATATCACTCCTTTTCTAGGAAAAAGCTTTTTTACGATAACTTTGAGCTGCCGTTATTTACACGGCAGTGTTTTTGTTGGGAGAAAACTTGATCGATGAGACGAAATAACATGTCCATCCACTTTTATTACCTTGCTTCAACCTTCGTAGTTAGTGTTATTGTTTTTTAATGTCATGTGGCTGGAATTTCCTTGTTTTTCAAAATACCATTTTCGAAATTGCTACTCCAGAGTCCATGAAGACGGTTAAAGTTTGTTGGCATTGAACTTATATTGAGGATACGTATTTATTAAGTATTTATTGACGCTGGAATGGAAATAATGAAAATTGTCTATTGTTTTCCAAGTCAATTTAAGTCGCTAGTCATTTTTGTGCATGCACATTTTATTGTTTCTTGTCTTGAAAAGGTCACGTAGACGCTTGGCGAATTGTCGGACAGATTTTTATAACCTAAACATTCGTGGCATTAGCAGGACAACACGTATGTAATACCTTTGGGAGCGAGGACTTGCACCAATAGACAGAATCGTCTTTTTACAGAATCATTAGTATATAGTATCATTAGTATACATAGGTGAACACCTTTTAAGTCAGAGCCAAGAGCAATTTCAGACTTAATGTACAGAGAAAAAGATACTGAAGTTTAACACATCTGACTTATCAATAATAGTAAAAAGGAAAGAGTGAAAATGTGTGATAGCATTTTTGAATAATTTACTAAACGTACTAATAACAGTTTTATTTCATCATGAGTTCACGTCTCACATCCATTCCTCTCCACCACTTACGTAACGTTTTAAATGGGATGGCAACTCATCAAAGACACGATGCATAGGTACATTTAAATTCATTAAATGCACTTGTGCTTCTTAAACGAGGAAAGTTTTGGCCGAAGGACGAAGCTAACAGTCATCCGTCTCGTTCGTAATTGAAGTGGGCGTTTCCGTGGGTTTAGTCCAGGCATGGGCAACCCCCGGCCCGCTGGCAAATTTTATCCGGCCCGCGTGGCCCCGGTGTATTAGCTTGTAAAAAGTCCCGGATTCAATAAAATATAAATTATACCAT
>QKMV01000249.1:0-16839 GCA_003287335.1 Lednia tumana
GCGAAAGAACACAAAAGTTGCTTTTGGACTTCCACCTATCTATTAGAGAGAGACAAAACACTAGGTGGTGGTATGGCCCAATCTTAAACATGCAAATACACCTGGGCCACGCGGGCCGGATAAAATGGGTCCGCGGGCCGGGGGTTGCTCATGCTTGGTCTAGAGCCTCTAGTCGATTGATTAATGTAGGTAGCAGTCACTCAGCTGTCAGTATTTGCTGATTTGCTGACCATGAAATCCACCCCTGTTTCAATGACGCGGCGCCCAGAGGCTACAGCCTAGTCAGACTAAGAAGGATAATTCTTGTACTGACCTTTGGCCTTTGCCTCTAACTCGTTGAATGTCGGGGTCGTTCCTTTACTTGTGGGCACGGCCGCCTCCATTCATTATTATAAAATGTCTTATCCCTGAGCGTAAACGACATTGATTGGTGTCACGTGCATCTGTAGAAACGCCTCCCGTGGCTCCGGAGTCTCGTAGTCGTGCACACATTTGGCTCTGGATGGGTCAGTTTCATATATTGGGCTGTGGGCCACCAATTGCGCCTAGGAATGGGAATTTTCCGAAAAAATTGGGAAAAATAAGACAAACAGTAAAGATGTGCGTTTGCAGGCTAGCCCGGGGTTTATTTTAGTTATTACTTATTTGCCTAAAGCAGGACATGCTAATTGCAGTTGCTAATTGCTGAAGGAAATAGCGATGGTGGAATTCTAGTAGAACCAACAAATACAACGCAGAAGTAGGATTCGGTCTCGGAAGAAGCACATTCCTGTCCATCCTGTCGTAGGTATAGCGTTCTCTGCGCTCTGCGCTAGCCACTAGTCTATCTACAAGTCCTAACCTAATTGCTTCAATATTTACTCAACTAAACTTGAAGCATTTATTACACGGGATTAAAGCAACGCCGGTAATTGTCATCATTCTTTATTTTGGTGCGTATAGTCTTCAAAGTTTGAGCAAGAAAGCCTAGGGACCCTAGGCTAGGATGGCACAGTAAAAAATCAGTGTGTAAATGTAATAGATCGACAGACAGACAGACAGATAGACAGACCCACCGCGTGGAGCGATGCTGCCTGAGCGACATCCAGAGTTGTTGGAGGCTTTGAGCATGTGCTAGATTTGGCCGTTGCCATGGCCCCGGCTCCGCTCCCGAAACCCGCTCCCGGGAGCCCACACCGCAGGGCCTTGGGCCGCCGGGAGGGAGGGAGGTAGGGAGGGAGGGAAGGAGGAAAGGAGGGAGACAGGGGTAAAGCTAGTCTGGTAGACCCATGGGTTCGAGTTCGCCTGCATACCCGCGCGAGTACCCGTCTGGTTACCCGTCCGGTTGGCCGCCCGTTAGGCTCACAAGTCACAGATGACAAAATATGCACCCAGTGCGGGCTCGCCATTCACCACACGCGGTGCCTCCGGCCGTACGTCACGGGCCGAATCGTGCGACGTGCGACGTGCCACGTGTGACGTGCGACAACAGCCGCCCGGTCCGGTTCGGCCAAGCAACGCGAAACATTCGCGCAAATGAATCAGCCTGACTTGGAACAATCATTTCCAAGGTTACAATTTTATGCCTCCCATGATTTTTCGCCTGGAAATGAAAACGTGAAAATTATTTTAAAAAAATACGTAATTGTTTTTTCTTCCGAAATTCGCACGTAAACTTTGCGTTTCACAATATAAAAACGTAGTCAATTCAAAGGTGGAACAATACGCCGTGCTTTCTTCCGAATCTAAGCTGCGCTTTCTTTTACACTTGCATGTGATCGGCGATCTCTCACGGACAAGTTTGCAATCATACGTTTTCCCGCTGACCAGTCAGTCCAGCCAGTAGTCACCCGGTCCGGACCCGTCATAGCAACTACCAATCACAAGGTTTCTGCTGTAGCTCAGACAGGGTGAGAAAACTAACGAGTAACGTTCAGTTCGAATACGCTCCCTTACACTCCAAGTCGCATTGACTCTGCGGAGGTCGCTAGCGTTCGCAAGCCAAGTTTTGATAATAGTTGTCATTCAGTGAACATCAGATAAACAGTGATTTAATTAAATGTCATCTTTGACTCTTCGCAAGGCAAGACGTATTCGCGTTTGAATAAACATTTTTTTACTGTAGACCCCCATTACTTGATGGGTTACGTTTTTTACGCTATTTTGGAACAGCTGCGGCACATTATATGGAGGGGGGTCTACCAAAGCAAGTTAGTTGAATAGAACTCGCGAAGGGGGAGCTCCTAAATATAGCACTACGTACAGGTTTGCAATAGCCGACACATGCTTGTGCAGGCTTCACTCATATAGTACAAAACAGTCTTCTAGTGAACTGCATAAAGATAGCTAGTCATTAATCATATTGCCCGTCGAATCCAGTTTCACGTAATTAGTATTGCAAGTACTACGTGTTCAATTCGGTATACTACTATAGCATCGAATTGCAAAGACTGTTTCAACAGTGGTGTTAACGGAACCGAAAACTTTGGGAGAATATTTTCGTAAGCTCGAAACTTTATTATTCAACTCTGTGGTTTTGTTCTATTTTTGCGAGTCAAACAAATCTGTTGTCGAAAGAAGATTCGACAAACAATTTGCGACTAAGCGTGTGTTCGTTGTATACCGACTGTGGATCTTGTATTTCGTGAGCGACTCACGAGTACTAACAGTTGCCGAGATAGATATCGGTACGATACCTACCCAGATGCAGGGGGCTGTAGCGCACTCTTGTTTAGTCATACTTACATAATATCAGCTAGATCTCGGTGAAGACCGGTCATTTACAAGCTAAGACCAGAGTTACAAGTGGGAGACTGGTGTGTGAATTGTTATTTGAATCATCAGTGAAGCAGCAACATTTCGAACGCCGTCGCCATGCTGATGCCTGGAAGTAATTTGAATGGAGACAGTGGGCCAGCGGTGTTGGGCTCGACTGAATTGGCGCTAAGTGTAGGAGTACATACATCTTCGGGTATGCAGCAGAAGGACACGACCTGGACGAAACTCTTCGTAGGGGGTCTTCCGTACCACACAACCGACAAGTCCCTAAGAGAGCACTTTGCAGTCTACGGAGACATCGAGGAAGCTGTAGTCATTACTGACCGGCAAACTGGCAAAAGCAGAGGATATGGATTCGTAAGTAGCATTCATATTATTTACCTAGTGTGAGACAATTTATCTTTGCTAACTTTCCTTTAGGTACCATAGTTATAATTTTAACAGGGACGTTGTTGTAGTCTACAGTTCCAGTGAAGTGCACTAAATTGATGTTCTCAATCGGACTTGGAATAAACAAACGTTGGTCTATTTCCGGTTTAAATCTTTGGTGGCAGATTTAAAACACTAACGTTTCAAGAGTCGCAACTATAGTCAGCTCATTATAAGTTCGTAATAGTTCATGAATAATGAATAATTAGTAACAATACTCAGTATGCATGGTTCGTCTGTCGTCTCGTCTAACGTCTTTCTCGTTGCTTACTTGCAAATTTTTCTGCAATCGGTAGTATCTATACTTTACTACCTAATTAATTCTAGTAACGCTTGATTAGTCGCGGACGCGAATCACTGCGGTCTGAAGCAAAATGCCTTCTCTACTGTGCAAACGCGATGACCAAATTTGCATATTTTATTTCTTAATTCAATTGTTACATAGCGCGATCATATTTTAATTGTCCGATAGACAATTTATTGGACCCTGCACGATTCGCGACATACTAATTTGTACAGAGTAGGTATTATTCTTTTGCGAGACAACTGACACGCAGATCAGTGCAGTGAATGTGCGTTTCTTTCGACGAGATTCTCGCTATGTAACGACTGACGACAGCTGGCTACAAACTGTTCCCCTACTCTAAGCTAACCAATAGACCTCAAAAAGCACCCCCTTCATGCACGCATCGCCTACAAGGGCTGGATGGGAGCACATTGTTCGACCCTATTAGAAGAGTCCTTGCTGCTCCTATTACATCCAACGACCCCCATTTCATGGTATCCATCCTTTAGTTTCGTGACACTGTAGTGTCGGCTCTACTTACGTAACCGCGTTGTAGCCGTAGTACCTACACCATCATGACTGAGTTTGCTTGTCTGGCATACATTTCAGAAAACAATAACAATAGTCGCCGTTTTCATTTTCTTAAATAGCTGTGCGTAGAGTTCGCAGAGTCAAAAGTCAAAACTGACTTTGAGTCCAGACCAGAAATACTTGCTTGCTATTTGAATGCTGTACGGGGACATTCACACATTGGAGTAGAAATTGAATTTAATATCAAGATCCTCATAGCGTTACCTATTCGAGCACATATTTCCAAAAATCCGTATCAATCTAAAAATAATTGAAAGTACCTACTCCTGAAAAAGTCGACAAATGTGTCTGTCGGTGTCAGCTTGCCTCCGCAGCTGCTTGTATGTGCTGGGCCGTTCGTCTCCACCTGGCTCTAGCTAGCTAGCTAGCTAGCTAGCCGGCTAGCATTTAGCTGGTAGCTGGTAGAATATAATAACACAACCGAAGCCCGTGGCAATTCCTGGGGCTCTTGATACCCTGCGGACGGGTTAGCGAGCTTGCATTCGTTCATCCAGCTACAAGTCCAACACAAAGTATAAAATAATAATATATACCAGTACAGCACTGGGCATTAACATTCACAACTGTGTACTCCCCAAAGTTGCTCGCCATCCAGACAAAGTAATATACAGCGCAGGAGGGTAGAAGTATCAATGCAAGTGAAACTAATTTACGTAAAGGAATTAAATGTGCTTTTTACTGTGGGCGTAATTTATTCGTGAGCTGTCTTGGCGAATTCGTATTGCTGTTGTGCAAACTTTAAAAAAACATATATAATGTACCCGTTTTTAGTTCGACCCCGCTATGTAGTAAGGCTGGAAAGTTCTGTTACTGACATATATTACTGCGCGCTAGATACCTAATATGAATAGACTATTCTGCGACTCCTAAATATGTCCTCTTGATTGTCTGCCACTGTCGTCTGTTCTTCGATTTGCCTATATCTATATACAATAGCAATCTGGAACCGGGACCGCACTATTACATCAGGCTGGTTTATTTTTACGATAAACTCAATCAAAATAGCTACGCTCTTATGAACCTTCTTCGATGAAAAATTTATCTTCGAAACTGTGTTGTTTAAAAGTCGCGTGCTGATTATTAAGCAAACGAAGGAAATCGCATTAAAACGTCTAAAACGATAATAATCAAAAATCTTTGCAGCGCATTCACTAGACTCGAAACTCGAAAGACTTACGAGCAGCTAGCTAATTTGGGTTAGGATATGTTATCTTCGACAAGAATTCAATGGTTCTTCGTGTACAGCAAGGGTAAATTGCAAATATCTGTTAATTTCTTTTTATTTTCTTTCCACCTAGGGCTTGTGCATAAAAATAGCGGGTGATCTTTGACGTGTTGTGTGTTTTGTTATTTGCAGGTCATCATGGGTGACCGTCCCGCGGCGGAAAGAGCATGCAAAGATCCCAATCCCATCATCGATGGGCGAAAAGCGAATGTCAACTTAGCCATTTTGGGTGCGAAGCCCCGTGGAAATGTCACCCCAGGTAAGATAGACACTTGACAGCTAGCGCCTATTTGATTTCTCGGCCCCTTGTGCCGTGAATCAGACGTCGATTGCGTAGGCATGGTAATGAAGTCGTTTGTTGTCAGTGCATCCAATCTACAACTAACGAACTTAAGCCTAACTGAATATATCTTGCATTTTTTAACATCACTTACGTGCCAATACCAGTTGATTCCAAGTAGGTACCTACCTACATACCTACTGAAATGACATGTAAACGAGTATAAATGATAAGACATGTGGTTAGCGATACTATCATTTTACCAATTCATTTTCCTTCTTACGTGGGAATCAAAATTTAACTAGCCCCTCAAACTAGTCGTAACGTGTAAACACGCACTTTTATATATTTTATTATCAACACAATTTACTTAGATAAAAAGGACAATCGTTACGGACGTCGGACACGGACGGTCCTAGTTAAGTGTCAAGAAACGGAGACGGAGAGGTTTCAATTATCTGGGTTTGTTACAACATGGCATGATGGCACTTGGCTAAGCGTATAAGTTTCATGTTCGTGTTCGTATTCGTATTCATATTCGCATTCGCATTCGCATTCGCATTCGCCTCGCCGAAGCACAGAACTGGAAGCAATAATATTACAATTAGTATTCCTCCGTACTCGTGGTTTTCCGAGACAGTGGCTGACGATTTTATCCCAAATGATCTTGCTTAGCTTACATGCCTCAGTCTGGACATGAACGGCAGCATAAGATACTCATCAAAGCATTGGTATCTCCTCGTGTTTTTCTGACCAACTCATTCTTGTTTATTTATTTCTATAGAGGTATAGCACCAAGTTTATTTTTAATTTGATTCCTAGTTCTAGTATCGTGGTCATTTCTTGTTGGATCATTTCTCCTTCAGTGGCATTGCAGTATGCATATTTCCACGATATACGGACATTTATTGTGAACACCTTTTATTGTCCGCTTTTATCATCCATCTTTTTCCATCAATATTTCCAGTCGCGAGCGTGACTCGTGTTCCACGCGAACATAACTGCCCCACGTGTTAGTTTCCGGAGCCGTTTCCTCGGCACGTCCGGTCTCCCGGATATACCCGGAAGTGTGTTTAGGTGACCGACATTAATGTAATGGTCAGATTCCGTTCGATAATTCACACGTCTAAAGTGCTTAGCAGTCACGAAATCCACTCTTCACATCTAGTGGTATAGGTACCCACCTAAGTACCTACTACAGCTATATCTGATTTCTGTTCCCCTCTCTCTCTCTTTCTCAAGTCTCAGATAAAGATAAAGATTATGGATAGGTTACGTAAACAAATATTTGCTTAGCTTGTCGAACGCAGATTTACGCTCAATGTGCTGGTCTGAAATTCATTGCCCGTCGTTAAATTCTATATCAGCAATAGCGGAGATGAGTTTTTTCGAAGCACAGCGTAGCACACTCACTCAGTAGTTCCCATCTCGTCGTCTCAATTAGGCGAAGAAAAGTGACCACATTTCTCGGCGCAAATGAAAGGGTGATTTTCGATACTAATTTTACTGTGGATTGGCTTGAAAGGGGGAAGAGGCATTTTATTTCTATCGATTCAAAGCTCATTTTAGATTGTCCGAAGTCCGAACAGTTTGTTATCCTAAGTACAATCGAATCGAACCACCTACCAGATTGTTACCGAGATAGAGTGGTTTACCTAGCTGACCAATGGCGTGTGCTGCCCTGCCTGCCGCCTGGCCTGCCGCCTGGCCTGCCGAAGTTATTTATTATTTATAAGCGGCTATAGGCTTTGTTGAATGTCAACAATAGCCAATAGGTTCACACGCAGCTTTTACTGCGCTGCGCTGCGCTGCGCTGCGCTGCGCTGAGCTGCGCCGCTCTAATGTGGCAATGCTCACTTGCCCTGATAACTCGGGAGCTCTTTAATAATATATCATATCAATGTGTCTTTATTGAAAATGCCCAACAAAACAGCACGACACAGGGCCCGACAGAAAACGGGAGAACCCGAATGTGACCTAAAAAAATGCATGGGAAAATATGTATCGATTAATATTTTAATAAAAGAGACCCTAGTCGTTCTAGTAAATTATGCATGCGTAATACGCTAAGCAATCATTGTGAATATTAATGCCAAAATGTTCGTCGTAAAACGATTTCGGTTGTAGGAATTGGGAGGAAAGGCCCCTCTGGGAAACGCACCTGTAACTATGCTACATAGGTAGGTGAATTCAACATGAAATGCGATTCGTAAATAGGAAGATGGCTAAGAGCCGAGAACGAAAATGAACCATGGAGCCAAAATGTCGTCGACTCTTTCGGCTTTTCACCTTCCTCACGACGCGTGGCTCCCCGACCTTCGAGTTCGATATTGTGATGTGTTTTGTTTCCTTGCGTTGCTTTGCGTTGCGTCGTGTTTGTTTGTCCCGTCTCGTCCGATATTCTGACTTCATCTACCTCTGTCTAAGCCTTCGCAGAGCGAACATATTTCCCTACTCGTTCTTATTATATACCTACGTCTTGCCTCTTGTTGTCCTGTTGTCTTGTCGATGTAGCTCCGTCTCTTCTTCCCCGCTTGATTCCCAGCGCCTCGACGCACATACCACATTTAGCGTCGTCGTCGCCGTCGCCGTCGCCGTCGCCGTCGCGCGTTGCATGCTTTGTCCTCGTGCTCGTGCTTTTGCTTGCGCACGGCCACGGGCTCGGGCACGGGCTCGGCCACGGGTTCGGCCTGCTACAGCCTAAGTTAAGATTAGAAATAGAATAGAGCATCACCAGCCAGGATGACATCGGGTGATGGCATTTTTAACACTCTATATTGCGACCCAACGGCCAACTGCGATGCCGATGCCGATGGCCACTCGCTATCTCTACTGGCGTACTGGCTGGAATAACATCGACCGCGACCGGCCGGCCGGCCGGCCGGCATCGGCCTGATCAGCCGACACCGTTGGCGGCAGCCATCATACACTTTGTTTTTTTTTGCCCCCCACGCAACGCAAATGGATCTAATTTGTGTTTCCGCTATCCTAATCGGTTCGGTTGTGTGGTCATTCCGCTACCCTTACATACCGATACGAAGAATCCCTTGTCGCCAATGCCATGATCTAACAGTCTTGACTGTATCTCTAACTGCGTGTGCATTTCTTTGTTTTCGTAGGCTATCCGTTCGCCGGACTTCGCGCTGGCTACCCAACTGTTCTACCGAGCCAATATGGGTGAGTGGTACATCCAAATCCAAGAGCACAATATTTTACTCTTCCACATTGTGTGTGCAACAATTACCCTTTCCAATGATGTTGGATAACCATTACAATGTCTGGCTAGTCTAGTGAGTAGTGACAGTCACGACCGTAGGATTAGTTGACGAACCAGCTCAATGTTGATGAATATGTTCGTCTCTCATAAGTACACTATTATATATCTACTCGACTTCACCTAGACATTGTATTGCTGGCCCTTGTTGATATTGCGCACTATACGTAGAATCGTACGTCTGAAAATACCAGGCAATTGAAAATAAACATGTATTCTCCAGATAGAGGAGTTGTGACTAAGTGTACCTTCGAGATATGTTGGAGAATGGGATTACAATTGAACGTACCGCAGTTTGCTAAATGTCACCTATATAGCGTCGCGACGCTTCAGTGACGCCGGAGAGACGTCGACTTTGACATGGCTGCTGCAGGCTCCAAGCTTATATCGGGTCGACAAATGATGCAATGAGTTGTGCATTATTACTTAGCCCAGCCACCAGCTATTGTTGTTATTATTTCAACTTACATCTGATGCTTACAACAGCTCACTAAAAGCAAGACAGCTACTACTATTAGTATTGCATCGCTACGTTGTGGATCTTGGCGACTTGATGGCCATCGTTTCCTTCAATATCGGTTCCGTTCATAATGTCTATGCTAGCAGCTAGCGTCAATCGTTTCTATCTGTCAAGAGCTAGACAACATGTTATTGCTGCATAATAGAAAGCCTACTTCTAAAGCAATGGATTTTCGCCCCACTATTTTTGTATAGTGCTCGCGCTACTGTTTGCAATAATCCAAGTTATACTTAATTATTTATCATATTATCAACAAAATAGCACACTCGCCTAGGTTCCAACTAAGTACCTATACATTTTTTGCCTATCGTCCGGTTATAGTTGGTTCCTTTTGAAAGCGATACCATTTTTGATTAAGAAGGCTAAGTGTCCAAAATTACCCTATAGTATCTACAAAATTACCATTTTATCAAGAACAGATAAGTTTTTAGATACGTAGGCCTCCGTTTTTAAGTGGTTCTGTGGATACATGTATGAAATTAGAGTTATTTTTTAAATGCCGGGCTCAAAAATTCACACGGCAAATAAATGTGATGTAATTTTGTGAGAAAAACCACTTGTTGTAAACCATGGGTACTTAGTACATTTATGCCACATCCCGGACCGTAAATGCGCATTGAATAGCATAAATATATCCGATGGACGTTCGTCATTTGAGTCAACATAACAGTGTCGTCTGACACACATTGCCGCCACGCCACCACCACCACCACCACCACCACCACCACTGCCGCCGCCGCCGCCACCGCCGCCGCCGCCGCCGCCGCCGTCGCACGACACCCTGTAAAACACTTAAATTATTGATAGTCACAGCGCAACACTTTGTATCAAACGTGCCACTGGCAGCCCTGCGTCGTTCGTAGAGGTGCACATTAGTGTCAATATGATAAATATAGTCGAAATCGCCCCACTCTTCTATAATGCACTTTAATGCTGCTTCGACATTTTCGCGTCACTATTTTCTTGCGCATATAATGCACTAGTAATTGTCGGAGCGTGACTACACAATACGTCCGACAGTGACACACACTGGAAATGGAAAGCTTTTTACAAAGGAATAAATAGATAATATACCTCCGTACCGCATGTACTTTTTCCCGTCACTGTGTGTCTCTGTTTGTAACATTACCGTAATTCAGGAACCTTTCGAAGCAAGATCGATCCGGGTCATATTAATCAACCGGAAAGTAACATCTACTATATTATTCTTTCACATACCTAGTTAGGGGACTGAAAATTGATGCCACATTCTTCTTCTTGTCTCTACGTTAGTAAGTTTTCGACAGATTAAAATTATCTATAATATCCAGGGTGATTTTCACGTCTCAGTTGATATTGACGATTATACGAACCGCTTAATCAAGTTTTCATATCTATCACATTCACTTAGAAAGGCAGCAGAACACTCTCTAGGTATCTTTGAGTTTGATGTTAAAACACCTGGAAAGAATGTGTAAATCTGGTTTGAATTGCTAGCTAGCATCGCAGTTCGCAGCGCACATTAGGTATGATACCTACTACCCCTCGCTAGTCGCTAGATACGATGGTACGTGGCGTACGTTACATCTACGGCAACGAGACATTACTATTACTGGAGATCTACCAATGAAATGTTACAGTTGGCGACATAACGACCAACAAACCGACCGACCGACCGACCGACCGACTCACGGCATTTGCAATGGTACAACGTAGCCATATCAAGATTGAAATTAATTTTTTCTCCACAGCGGCTGAGGACAGAGGCAGAAATGAGTTGGTGCTAATGTGTCGCTCTCCGATCTTCCTTGCTGCAGCAATCACTGCAATCACAATGTAAACATGTAGGCTATTTGCCGTGCTAGTGTGCGTGTGCGAGCGTGCGTGGTGCGTGCTGCGTGCTGTTGCTGTTGCTGTTGAGTTACACTTCTTCATTTCACAGACTTTGATTTTTTTAGACATTTCTCATTCGATTGTAATTTTTTTCAACTTATTTTGCGTGTTATTTTTCTCTGTATTTTTGTTTAAAGTTTTGGTTATTGTCTTGCAAGTATCTTTCGAAACTTCTTCTGATCCTAAGTTGTTAACATACCAAGTAAGTAGGCTTCAAATTCGATAGGTCTATCTTCTCAAATTAATACGCAATTAAACCTAATTGACGTTAATCTCTCTCCATTTCGAAATTCGGATCAGTGTCTTTAGTCTGGTATCTCTATTATATCTATAGGTCAATACTACATCATACCATACAATATAACTATCAGACATGTTACCTTTTATTTTGCGTTCTTCTATTGAACTGCGCTGCATTTTCCATGATAAACATGTTGGATTGGATGTCGGTGTCACAAACAGTTTAGTCTATCAATTTTCAAACGTGACATTTGCATAACAGTCTTGTGATGGGTTTCATTAAACACCATGATTAGAGCAACAATTTTCTTTCTGACTAAAAGAATCGGAATAGTATTGACGAAATGATGATAAAATCATCTCTGCGGGAGCTGTTATACCGGAGCAGTGATTGCTCTCGAAGTACCTACAAAATATAATATATACACTATATTATTAGGTACCCCTAAGGTCTACCTACCTATAACCTACCTATACCTACTATAACTAACAACTAAATGGTATACATGTCTGGGAGGCTAGAGCATGCATTTCTTTGAGTTGAGTTGAATTGAGTTGAGTTGAATTGAGTTGAGTTGAGTGAGTTGCAATGAGAAAAAAGCTTCTTAGTTGCACGGTGGTTGGTGAGTGGTTTTCAAATTGAGTTTTCTACCATATGGATGGTGTACTATACTGATTTGATTTACTATTTGATTTTTTTGTGTTGAAATATTGTTTCCTCATTTCCAGTTTATTATTGACATATTGAAATTTTAATTTGTTAAAAAAATCTTAGTTTACCGCAACTTAGCAACAAAGCAAGCGCACTCAATTTAATTCTCAACCTCAACAATTGGTTAAATATTTCGAGAAGCGGATTGTATTATTAATTCTCTGTGAAATGGCACGAATGCGCGGGAAACATGACAAATTATCCAGTACAAATACACGCGATTGTCAATGTAAATTATTGATTGCCGTATCTATCTGTCATCTTGCGGAAAATCTGTAGACAAAATGCAAATAGGTTGCAAACAATGATTCTTTTCACGACGACATTTATGCAGTGTGTATAAATTCGTTTTGTGAAAAAACTGCAAGCCCAGAAAACCCTTCTCATGGGCTTGTAAAGTTTTACATTTTTATGGAAATAACTTTGCCTATACTTTGCCTATACGTTAGGCAAAAAATCCCCCTTCGCCCAATATATTATATTTGTTGAAAAATGCAACCTACTAATTTGCAAACTCGTTTCAAACTTACAAAGCAGAAGTTAAACTAGAAAATCGTATTTATTGCCTAGTGACCGCTATAGGATATAGGAAGCCTCCAGAATAGAATATATGTAAGTATATATACATTTAAAAGAATCTAGTCGTGGACAAAATTAACTCGTCTCAAGCAAGTGTGGAAAAAAACAAAGCAAATGAAACTGCGTATTTGGAGTTGAAGTAATTTGATATTTTTCGGTAGCGTCTTTTTGGATGATTGCCATAGGATACTTAAAGACACTTTTAGAACATAGGTTCTTCCATGTGACTATGTGACAGGACGCGCTGTAAGTAAATTACGACGGCACCTGCCTTGTCATTTATCTCTGGTTTCGATACCATGTTCTCTGGATATAACTCACTCTATCACGGATTGGCATCAGGCGAGCAGAATGTCGCCTTCCTTGTCACTACCTAACCTACCTAACTATTTTCTTTCCTTTTCGAACAACTAGAATTTTTATTAATTTGGTGCACATATTTCACTCTACGTGATTCGTATTTTCGAAACCACTTGCCACTTGCCAGGTTCTAGCTATCTACAAAAATGCTATCGTTCATAATCACGTGCTTGCATTAACTTCGAATAATTATTTATTAATGGTACCAACCAACTTTATCACCCTTGTGAATGTGATAATGTTTATTTAAATGGACAGACATCAAATAACTTTATCGATGGCCTACAAAAAATAGTGCTTTCGTTTTCGTGCACGCTTTTACTGCTTTTACGTCAAAAACGACCTCGAGATATTCTGATTATTTTTGTTAGATAGAAAAGCTGTGTGTTGTGTGCCTGTCTGTTCGCATATCAATTTCGAACCACGTTATCTTCAGTTTTAGTCAAGATTGGTAAATAACCCTAAAGGCAGTTCTTTGGTTTGATAATACTTCGGCACAATTTATGGGAAGAAAATGAGGAAAAGATCACAAAAGAGACTTAGTTTGATCGTTCAATTATGAGGAAAAAATCATCTGGGAAGATTTACGACCACGATTTCAGAAACTGTGCCAAGGAAAGGAACATGTGCCGTTTTTTTCAATTTGCATTGCACGCATAAGTCAAATGGATGTGCTCGGTTTGGTTTTGCACATAGTATCAAGGTCGACCTAAGAATTTCCAACTCCCAATGTGGGAAGAAGAAGGGTCGACTCTGGTCTCAACTCTCTAGCAGAGTTTTCTGCCTGCTAAGAATACGTTAATCCCTGCATAGACCATGATCCCTGTGCGCTAGTTGCTGTACCTAGTCATCAGCTACCGGCAATAATACCAACTCAGTACTCAATTAATACTTTCTCAATAGTTTCACTAAAAATGATCTTTCTTCGTTATTGTTTGTGAAACGTGGAGTTGGTTCTCCCAGTCCTAGTCCCAGCTATAAACAATGTCCACACCACTTGACGTTTCCCGCAGTAGCATTTCAACTTGATATGCACCTGGCAGTCATCTTCGATTCACACAAACACACTTCACTATTGATATTCATTCACTTTTCCTTGTGGAAAGTACAGATAGGAATAGCAATGGTTGGCATAATTGCTATTTAACATTACGTTACTCCTTTTTTCCATTTAGTTTATGGAGCTGTTGAATCTGAAGTATACTTTTCGTTATCAAATAATTCCCTAAGACAAAAACTGATATTGTTAATTTAACAAATTGCTGGATTCTTGTTTGCAGAGTGCCACCTGGTTATGTGTATCCGTCACCGTACCTGACAGCGGCCCCAGGGGGAATAGTCCCGCTGCCGCCCGCTCCAATGTCGCACGCAGCCGCGATTGCCGCCGCCACCTCACAGTTCTACGAGTATCAGAACGCAGCCGCCGCTGCTGCTGCCGTCTCCTATCCAGGACAATACCCGAATGGATTTGAAACATATCCTTACACAAGTGCTGCAGGTATGTCCCTTCTACCTACCTCATTGCTCATCAGGAGCCTGTCCCAGTTTCGATCTTGGTGACAGGCCAATTTCTGCCAATTTCTGTGATACCCCACGACGATTGCTTTGCTTCAAAAATGTAACCGAGAAAGGATGCGGCCTAAGAGGCGTTCAGCCGTAACCCCTCTGATAGTATTTTCGAACCAACGATCGATCGATCGATCGAGTGCAAAAACCAAATGTCCAAACCTGCAGTTCCTCTCGTAAAGTGCAGGATTACTGTCGAAATATCGTTCGTCATCAGAAGAGAAAAACTTTACCTGTCTCACGGCGCTCTAACCCTTCGTATCAACTTTCCAAGTGGTGGAAGCACAATATTTCACACCCAAGTTCTAATTTAGGTTCAATTTATTAGGTTGAATTGACTCAAATAAACGGTGCAACTCGTGAATCTGTGCCAGAACTCTGCTTGTAAATTTCATCCAGACTTTAGAATTTCACTTGGTTTCACAAATATCTCCACAATATATTTTTGCATGCCATGGCATGCCAAAATCATTTTAAAGCGGTGACACCATACATTGGTACTTTTTTAACGTAAAGAAATATTATTAATTTTAAAACAGCAATGTTTCAATGCTAGCAGGGTGTTGCGGGCTTAAGAAAATGACGCTTCCTTATAAATTCTACAACTTTTTTTTAGAGATACAGTAAACAATCAGTCATCCTTTTCATAAATACAGATTCTCCTATTCATCTTAACTCAAACTTCAATGCTAGTTTGAAATCCACTGTTCTTAGAATGAAGTAATCCGATTAATTACCTGGATTAAACTGCTGAAAACTTCTAAGAAACAAACTGCCCATGTTTCGCTAACTATACTGAAAGCTTCTTCTGGGCAAGTCCGGCAGATTTTATGTGAACAAGATCTCATATAGGGGAAAACAAAAAAAACAAAAAACAAAATCTTAGCAAAGCCTTTTTAAAAGACTTGCCCAGAAGAAGCTTTCAGTATAGTTAGCGAAACGTTCGCAGTTTGTTTGCTAGAAGTTTTCAGCAGTTTAACCCAGTTAATTAACAGGTTTTTTGAAAACTAGTGCTGAAATTAGACAAGACATGAGTCTTAAAAATGTCATAAGAAATCCGATGTTTCCCCGACTGCAGATTATGAACACACTGCCTTGCTCCCTTGATCTTTTGTCATGCTTAGCTGCGAGTTAATCGGTGTAACTGCGAAGCGTGTTGTAAATGGCTCGCAAACGGCAAAGTTCTTCCGTCTTCGGCATAAAAATCGATTGGAATGTCTCTAGGCCATCGCTCACTACAGTTTGCCTGATGAGGTCAAAACTATTTTAGATTTTAGATTTTTTTGGAAAGATAAGATGTGCAGCCAAAACTTTGATTCCACCTCCGTGTCTAACTCACCATTCGACATGTGTTCAGTTCATTATTGCAGCCATGCTGGATTTTGGGAGCTGAAGTTTAATGAAAACATGAGATTATTAAATGCCTTTCATTTCACGGAAAGCAATGTGAGGAAATCCGAGGCCTAAATAGGGGGCGAACCCGGGACGCAACACTTATCGTGTAGGAATCAAGTGTGCATTTTGACGCCTCGCTCGATTGAGAAAGGGTTAAGTTTTTATGTAATATGAAACGTCAACCTGCGAATTATTTCTGCAATTTGAGCTATTTTTATGATCACAAGCCGAAATGTAGAGTGCACTTTGCTAATTGCTAAAAATACAGGAACTGAAATTCTCGGCTTAATGAAACATTGGTGATTAATTGAATAACGCTTTTGGGATTTGCTCACTTGCAGTCTGCAGATACATCCAGCAGCACATACCGTTGATGGTCACTGGTCAGTGTGGTGTCTAATATTTATTGTGTTTGTACTATCTGTTCTGACTGGGGTTTCACTGAGTTGCAGTTTTTTCCTCCAAGGAAATATTATGTTGTCTGCTTGCACCTCAGCTTCATAAAATGCACTGTTGAAATAATTGCGATGGCATTCTGTAATTGTTAATCCTGTCCATGACTAAAGTTTGATTGAATAAAAATGCCATACTATGGCTAAAAATTATGTTATGACCGAAAAACATACACATATCGAAGTGTAATCACGGGTGAATACTGTGGTTAGATCCGTTTGCTAGGTGAAAAACATACACATATCGAAGTGTAATCACGGGTGAATACTGTGGTTAGATCCGTTTGCTAGGTGAAAAACA
>QKMV01000250.1:0-26262 GCA_003287335.1 Lednia tumana
GCATTTCGGATACGAACACAATGATACCCCACATGGCAGATCGGAAGTGAAATGGGGACTAAGTAATTAATAAGTGACCTAATTAATTAGCCGTGCAATGGTCAGAAAGTCCGAAAATGGTTAATTTTCGTAGCTCGGACATCTCATGATCATAATGTTATGTTTAAAAGAACTTCGTCGTACAATTTTGGCATAAATACTCAACTAATGTTATAATTGCATACTTAAGTCATTAATCAATCTATATTTCTATAATATTAGTGAATATCATGGTTTATATTTTTTAATTTTAAGGACCATCCAAGGTATTGAACAATGGTAAACAATACTTCACATGCGTGTTGGAAATAACAAATTTATTTATTTTCACTAATTAACCTAATTAACTCGATATCTCCGAAGATTACAGGAATCCAGCTTGTGGCCATACATTTTTGGATTCCTTATGTTCGAATTAGTAAGTGTACAAAATTTCATGCTGGTATCACGATTTGCACAATTGTGCCCAAAAATTGGACTAACAGACCGCACTACGGGGTTCAAGTCCTCGAGTAAGCAGATATTTTTGAAGTGATTTTAATATTCTTAAAACGCTCAGCTACTTTTAGTAAGCTGTGGAAATAGACAACACTCAAAAAGGCTTAATTCAGAGTCAATTAGGAATTTTAAAAATGTAACCCCATAAGAAAAGCATTACACACACAATTTAAACCGTCTCTGGAATGACCTTTTAAATGTGGTTTATTTCGGCCTTTGCGAGGGAGCCATTTTATTTTTGCCTGAGTCGAAGGACTGGTCTAAGGGATATATTGGGGGATTCACTGATCTAATTCATTCAACGCTCATGGCTATATTTTAAGTAAGTCATGGAAATATCGGCCTTCGCGAGGGAGGATGAGTTTTGATTTTGTCCTGAGTCTTGAACCAGGAAGCCATTCTATTCAAGAAGCTGTGGTCATCATGCATCGAAGTTGGCACAGAGCACGGCATAACATCACTGGGCATTACTGGACTAAGGGATATATATTGGGGAATTCACTGATCTAATTCATTCAACGCTCATGGCTATATTTTAAGTAAGTCATGGAAATATCGGCCTTCGCGAGGGAGAATGAGTTTTTATTTTGTCCTGAGTCTTGAACCAGGAAGCCATTCTATTCAAGAAGCTGTGGTCACCATGCAACGAAGTTGGCATTTGCATACCACGGCACGGTACGGCATACCATCACCTACAATACCATCCCAGCCTAGATCCGAATCTTACCTTAGTAAATTGAAGTGTTTCACTGCAGTTGAGACTTAACACTGAATAGCTAACAGACCAGTCGAGTCTTCCGAAGGAGTTACTGTTTCACTAAATATTATTTGAGACTGAATTGAACACCAAACTTGGCAAGAACAAAGTTGCGAACTGTATCAGACGTCGGCGAGAAGAAAAATGATGGATAAATTGAGAAAAGTTGGAGAAATGGAACATTCCGCACACGCGCAGAGCCTCTTTGATCACAACAATGGGCTCTCGGGCCAACAATCGTTCGGACCATATTTTGAACATCGACTTGGTCGAAGCAATATCGAACTTCTCGGAAATCGCAATTCACTTGGGAATAGCTATCTTTTTCGACACTCAAATCGTGCAAGTGTTATTGTTTACAACAGAGGGATCTTTTGAATATGCGAATAGAATCAAAAATAATTCGACTCTCATTCCCCAGATGACCTAAATTGTTAATATCATGCATTTTGCTTCTACAACTGATGGACGGATTGGTTGTTAGAGAACTTTACAAAATCTCGAGCTGATTGCTATAATTTTCCTAATCACGGATTAAAAATGTAATAGGGCTTCACCAAAAAGCTTTATATAAACGCGTTTCTGGATGAGCGTAATATTTCTTACAAATTTCAAGAGATAAACATGCACTATAAAAAAAAAAAAACGATTTCTGCCTCTTTAAATGACAAGAGGCTTTTTTTCTAGTCCACTTCTTTTTTCTTCAACAATATGCCCATAGTTGCTATGAAACACGCATTCAGCTTGTTCAGAGGAGAAACGGGAAATTATGATTATAAAAACCTTCAAAAATATTAAATTTAAGGCTGGGTGAGGGGCGACTGGGAAAACCCACCGATTTTAAGTTTGTTTTAATTACTGCAGCTAAACCACAAGAAGCAGGGACACCCAACTTGATTAACTCCAAGAGAATTAAACTTGCTTCCAGACAAAACGTCTTTCAAATTTTTATAGTATTCAGTTTTTTAAATTACCTCCTTCAAATTGAGAAAAATAATAATATCCCCTTTAAAAGAAGGTAATTTAAAAAAGTTAAAAACACAAAGCTTTGAAAAACATTTTGTCAGAAAGCCAGTTAAATTCTCTTGGAAGTAACCAAATTTGGTGTCTCAGCTATTTATGGTTTAGCTGCAGTGATTGAAAGAAACAGCAAATCTGATATATTTTTATAACCTGCCACTCATTCCACCTTAAAGAGACCAACATTTCAGATCGCGCTTAAAATAGGATACAATCTTTGTTGAAACAAATGAAACGTCCTTGAAAAGTTTCACCAAATAAAATGTAATTTTTTTTTTTTTAATTGTGGTTTAAGGCCTACCAACGCGTAGGTTGTTTTAGGCCATTAAAAAATAAGAAGATAAAATACTTAGCTAATCGGTGTCATTTAAATAAAAGTTAAGATTTGCGATTCTGTCAGAAAAATAAAAACTTTGTCAATTGCACGAATATCGTCTCCCAGTTTTGTCCATAGACTCATCTAAAGAGAGATGATTTCGTTTACCTCTATATTTGGCACAGTCAATTAAAATGTGTTTACCGATTACAAGATAACAAGATACCGATTTAAATGTTTTATCTTTGGTTGCCAGTTACATGATGAGGAAGCGTGGCTGTAAAAGTTTCGGAGCCACGTCCTGTACTTGTATCAAGTCTTCCATCAGGGGACGGGGGCGTTTCTTAGTATTCATGGGGGGGGGGAAGGACAATTTGAGGTACTCGTGTGTTAGTTTAAAACAACCCACTCTATTACTCGGAATAGGGACTCAGCTAGCCACATGGGGTACTACCTGTCTTGTAAACAGAACCGGCCCCCCCCCCCCCATCGAGCTGCTAGACGTGATCAAAAACACTCGATGCGGGGGAGCCGGTTATAGATTTCCCATGCATCGAGTGTGAGGAGGAAAGTGCCATATTTTTGTTTTTTCGCTTGCTGGCGCAATCGACCTTTTCCGTGGGCGGAGAGCACCGATATTGTCATACGATGCACCCACCCAGCTATTACAGCCGACGCAACCAGCTCACGGGCCCAAGTGCAAAAGAAAGCCGTTTGTGTCCGGATCAGAACCAGGTGCAAGCAAAGGTCGTCATTGATGGGGAGTTTGGGTGCGCACAAGGGCCGGCCTGAGAAAGAGAAATAAGGGGTATAGGATAGAAATAAAGATACAAGAAAAAGGCGCGAGAGCTCCATGGGCACACCCCAGTCACCAGCTGTCTGGTTCTCACACCGACTGATGTATTTAATTATCCCAATCGAAACCAGGTGGATTGCCAAGCCGTCATATGGGAGGGAACCTCGTCGCCGTCGCAGAGAACGGACATAGGCATGGGGAAGTGGTAAGAGAGGAAGGAAGAGAGTACATGAAGAGAGGTGTTGAAAGGAAAAAAATGAAGAAGGAAAGGCACACAGATCATCCCCAAGCCAAAGTCCGCGCCCCGCGACCGGGGGCCTGGCTAGGATCCCCGGATCACAGGACCAGTTAACCCCCCCCCCCCCCCCCCCCCCCCCACCACGGTAAGGTGGTAGCCCTTCGGGAGGGAATGTAAAACTTTGGCATGTAGAGTGTGACATTGTTCCATTATAGCAACAAAAAAAACACGAAAACGCAATTTACAAGAAAACAGCTCAACCGATTACGTTAAAAATTGAATCACATCTACATTGATACCTAGAAAAGGTGTTCTGAAAGTTTCATTTAAATTGACGGAACCATTTGGCACACAGACAGCAAACAAATAGTAGAAACGGTTGATAAAATTATGAAAAATTTACAGAAAAGCAAAAATTTAGCAAAAATATTTTATGAATTGCGCTCAAAAAGTTAGCAGATCCAAATTCAAAGACAAAGAAGGTTCCGTCAAAATTTTATTGAAATTGGTTCAGGCGTGTGGCCTGCAGAGCGCGAACAAACAAACAAACAGAAAAAAACCAAAAAAACAGATACTTTTATACGGTTATAGTGTATAATGTACTATATTATATATGTGTGTATGTAGGCACAATGCACTACATAGTAAATATCGTACTTCTACCATACCTACATCGTAGTACTGAATTTAAACGCACAAAAACGGCGCCTCGAATTCATGCCATAGTTCCTGCATTGGCCAAAGCGGCGTCGCATCACGACGCCGTCAACCACAGTTACAGAGGTCACGCCGTCTACCTGTGGAGTCGGCGTCCACGCAAGCGCCGGTCGATCGCTCGACGCCCACGACGCCGACGCCGTGGCGTGAACGGCGCCGAGTGAAACATCGATCGACGGTTGACCTCCGCGCGGTCAGTCAAGATGGTGGGTATGGAAGAGGAGTACGCCTCACAGCCACAGCAGCAGTACTATGGAGGCGGAGGCGGTGCTGTTCCGGCCGGGGTTCGTCCCATGGTGGACCCCGACGAGCTCGGAGAGGTCGATCCAAGCAAGTATCCACAACCCAAGGAGTCGACTCACAAGATCCGAGGAAGGAGCGACTTCCTCGAGATGCTGTGCGGCTCGGTGGACCAGGAGATGTTAACCGTCAAGACCTTCTACTTCTTCTTCTACTCGGCCTTCGGCTCGCTTTTCCCTCTGATGGGTGTCTACTTCAAGCAGATGGGCATGAACCCGGGACAGTGCGGTCTTCTCATCGGGTCGCGACCCTTCGTCGAGTTCCTCTCGGCACCCTTCTGGGGCAGCCTGGCCGACAGGTAGGTCAACCCCGTGAACCCTATTATAGGTGCAAAGAAACGCCGCCGATTAAAGTCGCATGTGACGGATTAGGGTAGCCGCCAAGCGATCGATCAAGTCCACGTGAAGGAAGGGGTTTCTCATTGACTCACGGAACGCTCGGGCGGCACGCGTCGACATGGGTGGTATTCCTACGCTGAAATGAGGTTGCCGTTAAGAACGGTCAGCGCACTGGCTGGGTGTCTACGTCGTTAAGTATATACGACACTCGGCTGCCCGGAATATCTCTAAGACGTAATCATTATGAACCCCCACAATCTGCATTGCAGCTTTGCTCGGAAGGGTAGGTGATCCGCCCGCATGCCCTATTGGTTGAGAAAGGAAGAATATCCTAACATTTGCCTGGAAAGGTCGCGTCAGGTAAAACACACGTTATCATAATTCATGGGACAAGGAAAGCAGTGTTATGACCGTGTCTTCTTCATCTAGCAGTCTGGAGGTATTGCTAGGCTGGATCAGTATTCTTATATATCGGCTGGCTGTATATTTATCCCTAATTTTCGACGCGCTTGCTTTATTATTTGCCAGGCGTTGCCGTGGTTACGGAAGTCACGGGAAGGATGAAACTCGTAGAAATCTTGGCCAGCAAGTCAGGGCTGACCCTCTTTGACCGACAGGTGGCAGGAGTGCAAGCTGACGGAATAATTTCTTGGCCACAGGGCAAGGCCTCTCTTGGCCAGCAACCTCTCGTACACAAAGTCAAGGCAGACTATTATAAAATACTTCCCACTTCACTACCACAACCACTTTATTTCCCACTTCATGATCTTGAGTCGATTGAAGACCCCCCCCCCCCTCCTATGATCACCAGGTGATACAAGGGCAAGCTGCTACAGTCTATCCCAGTCTTTCGTTTAAGAGATCAACTGCGTTACACCCACAAAATAGGCTCTCTAGCCAAACTTCCCTGTGTTAACTATCACCAGTGGCCCTAGCGGGAAAGAATTTTCTCACAGTAGATAGAGTGCAGGATAGTTTCTGCACGACAGTGCACGGTGAGTCGCTCCTTACCGGCATGGGACCCATTCCCAAACCCAATAGAAGGCAGACCCTATAACGGGCTCGTTAGCATTTAATCTTTGAAATGCTGATCTGTTATTTCCTCCTATGACCAGCAGATGGTAGAAGGACAAGTTGATGGGATAGTTTCTCTACCAAAGGGCACGGCCATCTCCTCGCAAAACACCCATACCCATCACTAGGCAGACGCTAGGCTACATCACGCTGCACTCAGCACTAGTCGCTATATACAGTGCTCGATGTAGGGACTCTACCAACGATGTTCCCAATCGCAGTTCATTCGTCTCTAGCCTCAAATCCTTCCTACAACCTTCCGTACAAAATTCCTTCTACAACCTCGACGAATACCTTAACTCCTAACCTTAAACCCCAACCTTACTCAGTCATGGTATACCTATTTATCACTAGTCATCGAACCCTATTTATTTATCACCTTTTATCACCAGTTTCATTATCATGCCCATGTATCACCAAGTATCACTATAATCACCACCCAAATAGCACAAGTATGTACGTAGGATGTACTATTTATCAAATCAATCTCATGCACATGCACATTGTAGATGTCCACGCCCCACGGGCTGAACTTAATGGCTCGCAAATAAATCAAAATCATAGAAATCGTCGTTTTAGCGCTCTGCATATTTAAAGCTTTTTGAACGGCTTTTGAAGCTTTTGAGGCTTTGAAGCTATTCAAACGAATCTTACGGCTTTTACGGCTTTTTTTAGGGCCCAAATTAGAGCGCGTCCCCGTAAAAACACGATGCCTAACAACAACGGCTAACAAACAACTAACAACAAACAACTAATAAATTCCCCCGAACAGAAATGGGCCTTGGTATGTATGGTCACCCATCCAACATTTGGTCCATCGCAAGGGAGATCACTTAAGATAAACCAATTTGCGATGGACCAAACGCTGGATGGGCGACCATAAATACCATGGCCCATTTTTGTTCGGGGTAAATTTATACGTGAGCTTTTTAACAGTTTTACTAGTAAACAGTTTTTTTGAAAACTAGTGCTAAGATTAGGAAGAAGACATGTGTCTAAAGAATTTTATATCTAACCTCGTCTCTTTTTCGCTGACCGATAGATGGCAGAAGGGCAAGCTGCTCCTGCTGGTCTCGCTGTCGGCGTGGATCGTCTTCACTCTGCCGCTCGGCTTCATCCAGCCGCCGGCGACGTCGTGCATCGAGCGTCGCAACGCCACCGACTACGTGCTGCGGACGCCCGAGGTGCCCCGTCTGCTTAAGCGCGAGGCGTCGGCCGCCCTGTTCCTGGTCGACGTCGACGACATGGGCGCCTTGGACCACGGCGACGAGCCCGGCAAGAGAGTGGCGAGAGCTGCAAGACCCCACGTGCCCGCCGGACAGTCGCCACTCGATGTGTCGTTCGCGTCTAACTATGTCGCCGCCGAACACTCGAGCTGGGTGTCGCCGTTGTTTAGTTCCATCGTGTATCGCACGCAGGTGAGTGGCGTCGTCGACGTCGATGGTATTTGCATTTTTGTGTGGGAATCTTTTGACAGCTTACTTTCAGTCGTCAAAGTCGTCTCAAAGCATTGTGGATAAGGAAGGAGATAAGTTTGCAATAAACAGGGACGTCAACTACGTGTAGGCAGAGTAGGTGGTTACCTGCTCATAAATGTTGTAAGGGGCGCCAAATTGACAAAATTATTTCGAAATAGTACCATGGATATGTAAGTGACTTACCGCCCCACATAGGAATAATTGTAAAAAAGCGTTTGACCGTGATAACATATTTTTTCATTTCAACTGCATCTATTACATTTGTATTAGTTTCAAAGCTCATGTGATGTACACAGATAATCCGGCACAGGATGCTTGACAGGGTGGCACGGGTTGGGAATTATTTCATCATTTTGTGGTGGCAATGTTTACCATTTATTATTGGGGGGAGGGGGAGGGCTATTTTCCCAATCGTTGCTTGTCTACCATAGAAATATTCGTTGGATGTCTCCCTGGCGATGAAATATACTGTAAAATCTTGGCTGTGCTGTGATGCCCAGGATAAGGGAACAATCTTTCTACTGAAGTGTAACCGAGTTACAACTTTCACTATCACTATAGTTAATGCTGATGGTCACAGCTACTAAAGGATGAAACCTACCTACACTTTGCATACTCAGAGAGCGCACACGATCGGTCTCGAGTAGAGAGTAGAGTAGAGAGTATACGGGGACTTGCACGAGACCGCACTGAAATGTTTATAAGCTTACCACTCTAGGAGAGGTGGTACCAACGGTAAAAAACTTACTGAATTGTTCCAGATAGATAAACCAAGGCTGGTGATACAAATTGCGTTATAAAACGATATTTCTCGTATTTTTTGTGGCCAATTACACAACAACTTGTATCTAAACCGTATTAATGAGCGTGGAAATGAAAAAACCAGCTAACATTTGGCACCAAATTTGCTTAGTATGTTTCCAGCAGTGCACTTTTGCTATTAGAGCAAGCCTAAAATAAAGCCTTTTAGGCCTTGGAAACCTTACGGTAACAAGAATGTACATGTGAATCGTTACCCTGTCTCTTAGATCGCCAACCCACCTTTGATAGATCGACCACCAGAGTCCACAAGCGTTCATAACAGGCCGGGGCCCCTCCCTCAGTAAGTCCCAGTGTTACAGCAGGTTTACATCGAAATCACAGTGGGGAATCGGAGCTGGAGTGAGAAATTCGATTTCGGCGCAACAGACCCAAGGGGGGCCGCCTGTACTTACTTCGGGATAAAACCAAATATGATATTGCGCCAAGCTCGACCCAAGGGGTTGCACGAATCGACCCTGAGTCTCTCGTGCGGCTGCCTGAACACGCGAGTCAAAAGCGAGCATTCACTTTCACTATCCGTCGGCCAGCTGACATTTCTTAACGGTGGTGAGCCAGTGGTTGGTTTGGGCGTAACCTCGCGTAAACCCCGTTTACCCGCCGTGCGTGAGCCCCGTTTATTCCCCTAAGGGAGATACGATCCGGAATTGATTGCCCAAAAAGGTAAACAAATGTATACTACGCTTGAGATTTGTACTCCAAAAATCACTCCAAAAATCACTCATTGTTCAATTTTTCTTAGGGACCACAGCCACTGGCACAGCACCCAAAAGCCCCCATTTTGTTTCGGTTGACGTATTAAGACTCCTCCGTTTTTTTGTGGATATTGTATATTTTTGAGCGTTTCCCCACCTTTTCCGTTAAAAATGAACCGGTGGTGATGACTGACGATGAGAGTGGACCTCAAACGGAGGTCATCTTGATCACCGTTGCTAGAGAAGTCGACGCTAAGTCCGTTCTTCTCCCTCCCTTGACCGCGGCGCTACAGGACATCTCGAAGGCGTTCTTCCTGCTGCTGCTGCTCGTGGTGATTGGCGAGTTCTTCAGCGCACCAGCCATCACGTTGGCTGACTCTGCCGTCATCACGCTCCTCGGCGAGGACGCCGACCGGTACGGTCACCAGCGCATGTTCGGCTCGCTCGGCTGGGGCCTGGCCATGTTCTTCGTCGGAATTGCACTCGACCACTCCACCGCCTTCCCCGACCACCCGTGTGGCCCCGACGCCAGGGAGAAGAACTACACCATCTGTTTCGCCACATTCTCCGTGCTCATGGGCGCCGCGCTCATCACGGCCACGCAAATCAACTTCCGGTACGTTGTACAATGCTTCCAGTCGGCCTCAGGGGTGGAATTCTAGAACTATCCGTGCAGTAAAATGAGATGAAATGGAATTGTGTTTGATCTCACTACCTTACATTTCATTGGATGATATTACATATTTTTTCATTCCATTTTTTCTCATCTCACTGGAGGAAAAGATACAGAATAGGGATCTAGGGCGACGCTCACGATCTCGCGCATGTGCTATGAGGAAACGACGCAGTTGACGTACACTTCATGGTGCAGTATTCCATAAAAAAACTTATCCAAGCCAAAAGCACTGCAGCTGCGATTGTTGTACAATAAATATGAACACCCCGTGGGTCTTGACACTTTTATTTTCATCTGACTTTGCCCTAATAGTCAGAGGGATAGGAACAGTCCATATAACTTCGATCGGGAAGTGAAAATGTGGATTTAAATCCCGTTTGTTTGAAAATGTTTGTTCCGCTCAAAAACAAAGATGCAGAGATGAGTGAATATAAGTTGCATGCGGATGCGTGGAGTACTAAATAAGTGTCAAACCAACCATGAACATGATCCAATCATACGTAAACTTGCTACCTGGCAACTGCTAGCAACTGTCGCGGATGATGGCGATGATTAAGCTTGTAGTATGTCGATTGTCGGAGCAAGACACGTCCGCTAACTGCTATGTCTTTTCCGACAGATACGACTTCCCGACACAGGACGAACAGCTGGCTGCCGCGGCCATCGACAAGCCGGTGGCCATGACACACGAGGACGCGATGCAGCAGCAGCTCGCGCAGCAGCTTAACCTGCCCTCGCTTGCGCAGCCGGGCCCGATGCCCAACACGCAGCAGACGAACCCAACGCTCGTCGGCAAGGTATGTTCGGCGTGACGCTGTTATTCCCAGTCCGCCGGGCACAGGGGATGCACTTTTGTCACGGGTAAAACGTTCGTGCAATCGAGAACTTGGCTTTTCTGGATGGAACCAGTAAACGAAAGATGGGACGAAAGCGAAGCGGGATAAATGTGACACCGATTCAGGATTAACATCGAGAGATCCAGATTACCCGGGTTCGTATCCCGGATCGGTCGCAAATTTTTCCCGCTTCGCTTTCCTTCCATTCGTGCAATCATTTGATTATGTGGTGTGAAACGACGCACTCGACTCTTCACCCATGGCTTTGGTTATATGGCTTCGGTGAATCATATGGTGATGGTGAGGATGATGAAATCATTGACATTTTATTTACATTATTTTTTCCCGAGATTACGCCAGGAGTCATCGGTGTCTTATTTTTGCTCGAAATATAATGAGCCTCGCGTGGCACCTAGAAGTTGCCCTTTCTGCACATGATCCCCCTGGAAGGATCGCTCGTGAATGAAAAAGAGATAGTATAATAAAGAGCACGGTCGTGCCCAGTGGTGGGGACACTATCCTGTTATTTGCGTGAAGTCATCGTAACATGTCCCATTCGTAGGACTACAAAGACTGAAACACCTATAAATCTCCGAGAATTTGCTTGAAATAGTCGTAGAAAATCAAGGAAAACCATACCACGACGATATCTGCTTTGAAAATACGTACCACGGATCTGTCAAATTATGAACTGTGCCCTGTGTACCATTGCAATATAAATGAAAACGACTGACGACTGACGAGGAGATCGTGGCCATTTCGTTGCAGACCAAGATGTTCGCCATCACTACTCGCGAGATGCCCGAGTGGGTGACCGTTCTCAAGCAGTTCGCCAATCTCAAGTGCGGCTCGTTCCTCTTTGTCTCGTGGTTCATGGGCTTTGGCATCGGCCTCATCTTCACCTTCCTCTTCTGGCACCTGCAGGTACCAATACCATATCATCCTAAGATTTTTAACCACGGTCACTTGCTTGACCGAGTCTTCGATTTGATCGAGTCTTCAACTTGACCCAGTCTTCGTCTAGAATCTAGATCGATTCCTTGTCTTGACCATGTCATGTCAACATGTCATGAATGTTGTCGTCAGGACTACGGTGGATCGCCCACACTGTTCGGCGTCGCCTCCGTGATCAACCACATCTCTGAGATCTTCGCGTACTTCTTCAGCTTCCGGCTCATTCGACAGATTGGTCACGTGAAGGTATGATGTTCCACCCTCTCGCCTGGGCGTTCACTGGAGTTTGCCAAGCGGGCAAGATTTTTTTTTGATTATTTTTGTTTTATTTTTATTTTGTTGTATTTTTGTTAGATTTGTTTCGAAGCGTTGCTCTATAATCTATAGCGCAGACAAAACTAATTGTTTGCAGAGACGTGCTCTCTTAGTCATTCTTCTTATTCTTGAAAATTTCAGAAACAGTAGAAAACCCCTCTGCTTTTTATCGATTTAATTTTGCGGTGTATGTGGCCCAAATGATGGTGGTCGTAGGGTACAGACTTTCATGCTAAATCCTATGAACCACCTGTTTCCGTGTTAGACGAAGTCCTAAGTTAAACTTGAATCTTCGAGAAGTATAGGAACAAAGAGCCTCCAAAAGTGAAAACAAACACCTAGTTCTTCGTTAACAGGAAAACTGCGAGATCAAGTGTGTAGGGAGCATGCAATAAAATAGTATCTATCATTTCCCAAATACACCAAATGTGGTGCTCTCGATATCTACATACTTGATACTTAACCAGAGATATCAAAAGATACCAAAATTGGTATCAGTATTCATGTGAGGGGTGAAAACAAAGCAATAGCTAATGCTTTTCGGGATGAAACATGACCGCTGCGCATTATAACCATAGCTATAGCTTAGGCAAATGTTAAGTTTTCTCTCTAAAGTATCCCATAATTCGAAACCAAAAATAAGGCAAATGAACCCTCCTCACCACCTTGGCTCCTCACCACTGGCCTATAGCGTACTAATGAATTGTAATTTGTAGGTACTGTGCCTGGGTCTGGTCGGAAACATTGTGCGCTTTCTCTACATCTCATGGCTGAAGAACCCCTGGTGGGTGCTGCCCTTCGAGTTCATGCAGGGTAAGTCGAGTCACAACATCAACCCTATTTCCTTGACCTAATTTCCGCACGTGGTCACAGGAATAGATAATAACGTGAAATAAAATGTGCTCGTCCTAATCCATATCCCAGCCCAGTCAGTCAGCCATCTCGTAATTGGCCCCAAATTGGCTTGAAGGCCTACCTATTTTGAGAAAGCTAGAGGTCGGCACCTGTCAGTGCACTTTCCAACAGTTATGAAATGAACGTTTGCTCGCGAAACCGTTTTCCGCAGGCCCAACCCTTCGCGGACATTACAAAACTCTTGGAAAGCTTTGACGGTGAATTTCTAAGATCCAACAATACACCACTCTATACTAGTCACACAGGGCAGCTACTAGTGCCAGACAGAGCGTAAACAATAGTATAAAGCGCGAAAGAAGGGAGTAGGAAGGTAAACTTGCAGCTTCAACTATCTTGCTTTTCGAAACCTTTCTCCCTTTTCTCTCTCTTCTTCGCTTAGATGAGTATAGGGATTGAACTTCTGTACACCCATCATTCTATGTTATTAACATACAGCGAAAGCCTTTTCTATTTTTTTTGAGAACGAGAAATGTTGTGTTACAACGCGAAGGCCAGGTTAAATTTGCCCAAAACTTGCCTTGGCAACACTGCATCTAATTCGAGTGTTCGCGGAACTAACTTGCTTCCGGAAAGTGCGTACTCGTGTTGCGCGCTCTTCGATGACGCTAAACGGCTATCTGTAGACTGTGGAAGCAGACAACGCGCGGGCATGAAAAAGTTTTGCTTATCTTATAAAACTTGGTGGTAAACTTTGGAGTCGAGGCCATCGCCATATTTTGAAAGTAAAGAGAAAGTCAGTTGCCACGTACTCGAAGTGCGTGATAGGATGAGCCAGAACGAGCCACCCAGGATAAACGGTCGAGAGTTCCTTCTCGTTGCATTCAGGGATAACACACGCAGCCGTATGGGCAGCCTGCTGCTCATATATCGCGCACAACACTCCCCAGCAGTTGCGCAGCTCGGCGCAGGGCGTCCTACAGGGGATACATCACGGCCTAGGGCGTGGTTGTGGCGCTGTAATTGGGGGGATTTTCGTCAGCTACTTCGGTGAGTTGTGGATCATAGATCAGGAACCAAGACTTAAGTCGACACTGTTGGACATAGTTTGACTATTGGGGATGCTATTCCAGGGACCACGGCCACTTTCCGTGGATACGGCTTCATTTGCATCCTGGTGTTAGCGGCGTTCGTTTTCATCAACTTCTATCGCAAAGACGAGGGCTTCGTCTCCAACATTCCGGTGACAGAGGACCCGCACCAGGTGGCAGAGGAGACGGCGCACCTGGCCCCGCACGGCGTGCCGAGCAACCCAATCCCACGGGCGTTGTCCAGCAGCCGGCTGCACGAGCTGGCAGGTCCAGATTCGGGCTACGGGGCCACATACCAAACGTCGGGCTCCGGCAACCTGGACATCCCCGGCGCACCCCAGCAGCAAGGTACCTTGCCGTTTCAATTTTATGCCATCCTGTCATACTTTGCGGCACTCTCGGTCTAACAAGAAAATATCGGTTTAGGCGGAACCAACCCATTTCTGCAAAACAACTCGGGATTCCAGCAGTACAGGGGTGTGCAGGACAACCAGGGGGACTCGGCCCAGATGGGGGTGGAAGACGAACTGATTCGGCGTAACTTCAAGGTATATTTTCGCACACCATATCTTCTGCCTCCTAACGAGGTCATCGAGTGATGACGAAGGGAGCAGTAGCTGATCAAGACTCCTGTTCTTTGTTTCAGCGCTACAGCGAATTTTTTGCCGGATTTGACGAGGGGAAATCCTCAACCCCCTCGCCAACAACATTAACGGCACTCCACGCACAGCAGCCGAGCGTTACCGCATCTGGGAATTCTGCATACGACTGGTGATGAAAGTACACTATATTCTGAATCTTTATGGTCCCTCCCTGCTGGTTTGTCGCCATAGAGGTTGAGTGGACAGCGTCCTCTGCAACATGAATGGAGGGGGGCAGAGGCTTAATCCGATGTAAAGGCACAGCTGCACGTTTTCCAACGAGCAGTGACGGAACAGACATGGAGAAAAACACATTCTCTTAAACCAGAAAGGTATTCCATGACTGGATCGAAAATATCCTGGCCTCTGCCTATCTCTATTTCCGATGCCAATGCCTTACCAATGGCTAGCATTTGGCGCAATCTTCTCGTGACGTCGTTGCATCCAGTTTGCACAACAGTGTGTCTAGAAACACAGCAGGGATCGATCGTGACAATGGAGCGTAGAACTACTGAGAAAAGCTGCTGTCGTCGTGGCTCCAGTAGTCACGGCCAGCAGCTTGTCCACAATTCGTTATTAGCAAGTTACGCCAGCCTATCGCAGAGAGCTGGATAGGAAATGTTCAAGTTTTTAACTCAGAGAGCTGCCCACTCATTAAATGTAACATATTCACCAGTAATAAGTTTAATTTCGGGAGCCACTCAATCCCCATGCGTATCTATAGGTTGCATTGAGCTAATTTCTTTATAGTGAGAGAATGGGCATGTGGTCTATAAATTACGGCGTGGACTGCCCAGCCTTTTTGACATATCAGCCCTAGTAGATTTTGTTGCAGCCCCTTGTTCATTGCGTGGACGCAAATTGTGTAAATTATTGTGTACGCACGGTTGTTATATATAAATGTACATGTGCGTCGTGTGAGTGTAAATTAACGTAGCATTATGGCTGCCTAGCGCCATAACAATCCATTTCAGCCTCGTCGTATCTCCTATCTACTAAATGTGTGTGAGGCTCTGGGAGTCTAACTAGGACCCTCTGTACATCATTAAATAATGACATCACAATAAAATGTTGCAATATTCACACACGGACATGATTAAACTTGGCTACAAATCCAATCCTATTAAAATTTTTCACAGTTTTGATTGGGTAATTAAATTTCATGTTTCACAAGCTTTGACACCTCCATAACCAGGTAGTCGTAAGTTGGGTGAGAGGACAACTTCTTGTTTCAATCATCCTCACAATTAACTTGTGACTACCTGATGATGGAGGACCCAAACACGACACAATTCTGTGAAGATGAATTAGGAAAGCAAAACAGTGAAAAACGTTTCAGTTTGCTCAAATTTATCCCTGAGCAGCTCTGAAAGCGTCCTTAATTCTTAAGTCGGGATTACTTGCATAATAATCCTTCCACAACCTACCTTCCTATCCAACTCCATGGTTAAACGACAATTTTTCAGTCACTCTTTCGAATAGTGAACTGTCTTATGTTGAGGTAAACTTATGTCTCGAGTACCTAGTTCGCCAAGAGGTGGCAGACACCATTTTCTTTATCCTGCTCCTTACGCTGGCTTGAACTTAGCAAAACAAACCCATTATCCATGTGAAATAGAATAGTCAGGAAAGTCAAGATTACTCACAAAATGATGCTTCCATAACCTACCTTCCTTACTATTCAACTCCACGGTTTAACGATGATCATTCAGTCTCTCTTGAGAACAGTTAACTATCTTACGTTGAGGAAAACTGATGTATCAAGTAGTCGGGAAGCACCATTTTCTTTATCCCGCTCATTACAGCTTTTCACTTCTCAAAACACACCACTAATCAATGAGAAGTCGGGTTATGGATTGGTACATTACCAAAAGGTTAAATCACAATTGTCATCTTAAAATTTCAAGATACTCATATATTTGCGCCCTTACATTCGTATTTCATTCTCATCCTCTTTCATCCAAAAGCTTCAACTTAAAGTACAGAAATAAAAATACCCAACGTGGATTTAGCTGGCCAAATGGATGGGGCTAACCCGAAAAATCGCTGTGGTCAAACAGGGCCTGGTCGTATAGTTCACCCTTCACGAGGCGGCCGCCAAAAAACCTTCCGTTCAGGGCGTCTCTTGCTGCTTCCGCCTCTGTGGGAAAATATAACAGGTAAGTGATCTTTAAAATACACCTGGAAACACTTGAATTAACGTTTTGAGGAAAACAGAGCTGGCCTAGCTTACCACTCATTTGTGAGAATTCCACAAATATTTTCACTATGACTTCGGCATCATCGTCCTCTTCTTCTGATTGCTTCTCGTTATAAATAATCACCCTCTGCACCAAGCCATATCTGAAACAAACAAATCTAGCGTTAACACAAAAACAGTAGCTCAATTTTGATGCAAGAAATTTCTAGGGACAAAAAACACGACACTATAAAAAAAAACTGTTAATAACTGGGTTTAACTGAGAAGAACTGAAAAACTGAGAAGACATGAGCCTTAAAAATTTAATAACACATGACACTGTTTATTAAATAAATCATTATGTGAGAACTAAGTAGGTAACTATTAAGCCAGATGTTTCAATACTTCCTAAACAAAATAAACTATAACCAATAATCTGTGACTAAATTGACGAGTAATTATTTTTTTCAGAAGGCATACTCGCTGCCTCGGTAATAGACACCAAACCAATTCCAGCAAACAGAGCAAAGACTCACTTTGTGCACTCGTCCTGGATTTCTTCTTGTAACGTTTCGTCAACGTCATCAGGTTCCACCATATTCCTCAGGATCACCACTCGGCTCTGTGGAAAAAGCGTTTTCTTTATCAACTCCTTTGAAAAGCATTGAATAGCGCAAGTTTACAAAGCCTCTCGAAAGAATTTCTCACTGAAAAGAATCCCCTACGTACCTCAACCTTGCGCATGAGTTTTTGCATGACAAGATGCCTCGCACTTTGGCCCTTGATCGACATGGTCTCTTGCTGCTGAAGGGTCTGTGGTTCTGTTTCTTCTAGCAATTTCTTTTGCAACTCTTCTTGTTGTTTCTGCTGCAAACAAGCCACAAAAAATCAGACCTAGAGAAAGGTATTGTATAATGATCCATGAACCATGACAAATATGAGATAATTCATTCAAGCTGATAATGATTGAGGTTCTGTAGGAAGTACAGATAAGGCTGGCAACATTTAGGAGTAATATTTCTTGAGGCTTGTTTGTAAGCAGTGTTACAAGCGTGGTGAAATAAATAAGCTAGCTTCAATTTTGCAATTTGAATTAGGTCATGAAAGAATATATACATATATTTTGGCAACAAGTTGGTCCTGTGAGACTACCGAAACTTTCAAAAGGCAGTTAGAAATGCTACCATACCGTGCTACGTATTCCAAATCCAGTCTTAGATGGTGGACGAAATGAAAATTACTATGCACTATCAGCATCTTTTAGAATGCTGCAGAAAAATATGGATTTCTGCCCATAATAAACCTGACATACAGGTATGATTATGAAGCATTCTAGGAAAACGCCATGCACTTGTGTGTAGCGTTGAATGAGCTCGTGGCGACTTTTCCGGCATGACCAATCGTTTAGACCGATAGACTTTTTAAAATAACCACAGCAACATTGATTTTCTCTAATTCAACAATAATAAAGGCAGCTTCAGTTCTTTAGTAGTTACGTAAACAAAATATAAAGTTCACAATTTCCCCACGTTAGTCCTAAGGAATTTTTATGCTTTTCAAACAATTTTTATGAACAATTTACTTAACTGATTGGGCTCAAAAAACTAAACAGATCTATGTTAGTATAGGGCTAGTATCCACAAAAATTTCAGCTCGATCGGATATATCATCTGGTCTATGTAGGGTCGCTTCCTTGCTCTTATAAATAGCATGGTCAGAAACCTAGTCGGACCCCTATTCTGTGACTTTTTGTGCTGTTAAGGGAGGTGAAATGTGTTCAAATTTTGCTTTCCTTTACTATATTTCCATTTTTCAGAGTAAATGATTCAAATTCTGGACACATGTCTGTACGTCAGTGCAATCATTTTTTCACCAAAAACTGAACAGTTTTGTCCAAATTCGGCACCATTTCATTTCATCTCAACTTCTTCCATGGAAAGCGACAGAATAGGTGTCAAAGACAGCCCATGCAAAATGCGCCGTGAGCAAACGTGATCGTACCTGTGCCTGCTCCTGCGCCCTTCGAAGCGTCTCCTGCGGCGTGGGTGGCGGCGGGACAGCCAGGCCGGGCGGCGCAAACCCGGAGTGGTGAAGCGCGGGCGGTGCTCGCAGCTGCTGCGGCAGCGCCAGCCCCGGCGGCGGGATCAGGACGGGTCCGGGTTGCGTCAACAGGCCCGGCCCATGAAGCATACCCGAGTGGAGGAGAGAGGTCGGAAGCACAGGCATGGCCGGCATCAGGGTCGGCTGCTGGTGCATTGAAGACAGCTTGGATAGGCCTGCGGAGAGGGCACTCGTGTCAGCGGAGGAGCACTCTAGTGTCCAGTGGGGGGAAGTACTTTCGGCAGGGAGGCAAGCCAAGGGAATATCGCTCCATAAGAGATTGGCTATGTGGTCTTGTTGCAAATTGACCGATGCTATTTCGGTAGATAGTCCGGCAGTAATTTTCAAACTCAATGTGAAACATGCGTCAAATTGCATATTAAAGGCTGCCATTTTGGTGGTGTGTGGTGACGGCAAATTGAAACCTCACTATTAACGCCACTGACGATATGGGAGTTACCACCAAAATGGCAGAATTCAATTTGCACTGGGAACACCAGCGCCAATGCCTAGGTCAACTAGATAGTGTATTTCAATGTCTGTGTGGCAAGCAGATATCGTCAGCACGAATCATAGCCGTGCACTTGACAATAAAATAAAAAGTGATTGAGAATTATGGAAAGGAACGGAGGATGGAAAGCTTAATGGACTTCACTGAAGCGATCGCAGTAGGTGTCAAGTGACCAAATTAATAGGCTTTGATTAGCTGAATTTTAGCTAATCTATGTGTAGCTAGTAGTTGGTACTAGCTCAGTAGATTTTTGCCGTCATTGATCTTTGGTTTTCAAGAGGTGTGGCCCTTCCATTGTTGAAAATTTTGCAATAGTAAACCTCGAGTTTTTTCATTTGTTGGCGAGAGATGCATTTACGTAAAGAAGTTGATTGAATGGCGAAAGGTGGGAAACCTTTACATCCCGCTTGTTGAATTGATAAAATCTTGCAAGCACTTGTTCTGCCAGGGTTTTGGGAAGACCACAACTAGCTCCCAAGCTTTGGGCTTGTCGACGAGAGTCGGGAACGGAAACGGAGTGGATAAGGAGACGATGGTGCCCATTTGGTGGAGGAACTATCCCAGCAATTGCCTGAAATGGTTGTGGGAATTCACAGATAACCATAACCAGGATAGCTGGTCATCAGGATCGAACATGGGACCTCTCAATCGAGGCAGACGAAAGTCTGCCACGTGAATATCAACTTCATCTATAGGCTATTTTTTGTTACTTTGTCCACCCAGCCTAGGGTCCCTAGAGTCCCTACAAGCTCTTGCACTGACTTTGAAGGCTATGCACTAAACATGACGAGTATGAATGTTTTTTTTGTCATTTCCTGTAAAAATTAGGTTACCTTTGTTTTAAGCTCTTTATAAATGGATCTTGTATAAAAACTGATACAGTGAGGTTAGCATCGGGAAGGTGATCTGACATAGACTGCAACTCCTCGCCGCCGTTAGGAGCTCACCGAGCGCAACCGCGTTGCTCGCGACGGCATCCATTGCCTGTATCTTGGCAGTGGCTGCGGCTGCAGCCACAGCTGCCGCGGTGGGCATCATGGATGCTGATGGTGGACCAGCCAGCGCATTAGGCGGCGTGATGGCTCTACCTACGCGGAGGTACTGCCCACCGAGGTCAAACAGGTTCATAGACGCGATCGCCTCGAGCGCCGACTGCTGCGTATCGTACTCGATGAAGCCGTAGCCTTTGTGCCTTGTCGGTGACGAGCCAGGCTGCAGCTTGCAGTACTTGATGGAGCCAAAAGCCTCGAAGACGCTCTTGATGTCGTCCTCGGTGAGGTCTGGGTGGATCGACGCGATGTAGATGCGGTTGTAGTGCTTGGCCTCCTCCGTGATCTCGTCGATCACCGATTGAGCCTGGGGCATGTTGCTCGGCCGGCCCACCTGTTGGAGGCGAGGAGGCGGCCAATTAACCTGCCGACTCGGGGGCACGCCGACGCTTTGCCCAACTCCCGGCAATAGATGCTTCGAGGATTTTATTTAAATGCCAGTAAACAATTTTGTAAGATTGGCAACTTGGCGACGGCATGGTCAAGTTCCACACACGAATTTGTTTGTCTATGAATAGCGGAAGTGTCAGTGTCCAACAGCAGAGAGCTGCTGAATAAATTACCATAGGACCCCACAGATAGAAAGAACCATTTTGTAATGCTTTGACAGTCTAATGCATACATGTTTGTGAAACTCGAAAAATGAATATTTCTTACTAAAAAAGCCAAAATGTCAAAAACTAGAAATTCTACCCTTGAAGATAAGCAAAAACTCTTCTTCCTCTCCTAATAGTGCAGAATGGCTGAATATCAAGTAATAGTAGTCAGCAGTCAAGGAAGTAGTCAGCAGTCAAGGAAGTAGTCAGCAGTCAAGGAAGTAGTCATAGGAACAGTCCCAGCAATTGTCTGATGATGGTGTTTAGCGATAAACTGTTTAAATAATAGGCTCCAACACTGGTCTATTCGGCACGTTATGCCGCTAAGCGTGTATCTGGTCCGGGCAGCGGCTGTAGTATGGATAGAGAACTTCTACCTTGATGTTCCGCCCACCGATCATGACGCCGTTCATCTGTTCAAGCGAGAGCTGCGCTGCCTCGGGGATGTCGTACTCGACGAATGCAAAGCCCTTGTGCTTCTGTGTGACCGGATCCCACGACATGTTGATGGACTTGATCGGGCCAAAGGGCAGGAATGCTTGTCGAATTGTATCTTCTTTCAGCTCGAAGCTGATGCTTCCCACGTACACCCTGTTGGCATCAACACGCGGTCAGGCGTCGGCCAAGCGTAAATGCACATTTTCATGGGATAGTTGGTCCCCAGGGTCTAGATTGAAATTTATTGCCAGGATTTTAACTTCTTAGCAGACAAATCTCAGGCATTTACCAAGGAAGCTAATATTGCGCTCCTGTTGTGTTGCTTTTTTTTTGGAAATAGTAAAAATATGCAGACTGAAAATGCAAAATTTAAGTGGTCTTTGTTGTTTTAAATGGGAAACTACAAAATACCCATACCTGCACAGAATTTCAGATTTTTATGACAAGAATTGTGAAATGATATCAAAAATTACTCAATCTACACCCTGTGCTCCAAATTTCCAAAAGCTCATAGACCAATCTTATGGCTTGCTGACGTGTAAAAAATTCATCGGCCACATTTGAACTTAAAATTTCCAGCAGAAGATAAGTTACGTACCAAAAACACGGCCAGGAATAAACAGCATGCAAGACGCTCTAGGTAATAGGTCATCAGTGAAATATGTATCAGCCATAATAAGATTGGTCCATGTCTTCGTTTTTTCATTTATAAATTCAAATCTGATTCCCTAACTCAAAGACTCCCTACTCCAAAATGTAGTCTAGCCCAAACTCCTAAGCATTATACATGTGACAAAGCCTCCCAGAAAACCTACTCCGAGTCCCTGCCACCTCCACCTTTACCACCTCTGAGCAGACGGATTTCTGTGAACCGAGTCTGCAAGAGCTAACGGGAGCGAAGAGAGGCAGTCAGATCTTATCAGCAAAGCTCATTCTCAGCAGGAGTATCAACGAGGTTAACCCGGTCTCACCGCCAAGTCACTGTCATTCTCTCCTCACACTACCTCCCTCCGCTCGCTCTTTTAGTTGGCTCCGAATCCTCGTCTTCCAACAGAAGCCCCACCAGTTCACGGCATACTTTGAACTATAAAGTAGCCTGTTTCCAAGTACCTACCCAACAACCCAATAGCCAGCTCAATTGGGTTCCCTGTCGTTAAAGCGTCCTCTGCTAGCAAGCTATAGCAGCCGTGATCAGCTGATTGCTGGCATATGAAGTAAAACTAGAAGTTAGGGGTGTGCGAATATTCGAAACTGCAAAGTATTTGAGATTTTCAAATACGAATAGTACTTCGCTACAACACGTACGAGAAATTCTTCTGAAAGGTACTAAAAGTTGCTAAACAATTCAACTCCCAGAACATTTTGGAACAACCAGCTCCTAAACTATTTTTGAAAATTCAACATATTAAAATGCAGATTTTTTTTCGTAAGCAAGCCCCTTCCTACTACACTTGCCCTGCTAATTTCAGCAAGTCCGCGCCAGCAGCTATTCGTATTCGATCTCAACTATTTTGAAATAACAAATGACCTTATTTACTTGTAACAAAAAGTTTTTGAAAGATTTGAAACGTCCTTGTTTTCAATCCGCAACTGAACGCCCCTATTTGCACACCCCCACTAGGTTCCGAGCCGAAACGCGTCCCCGTTCCCGGCCTTTGCAGCAAGGGAGCCGCGTTCCGACCGTTTTCCGAACAAAACGAACGGGCGGGCGGACGGGACCGCAGTGTCTGACCTGCACATGAGCGCGAGGGCCTGTTGCCTTTGCACCTGGCTTCTCTGGCTAGCCATTTGCTGCAACAGAGAGAGTCTGGTGTCACCCCCCACTCTCCCTCTCCCTCACATCCTCCCACATTCTCCCATTCTGTCTGTCTCTCCCTCCGGGCCCGGGACCTGGGAACACACGAACGTTGCGACCGCAGGGGGCCGAGCGACTCACCTGCACATGAGAGCCACAGCTTGGTGCCGCTGGAACGACATGGCTTGCTGTGGAGCAGAACGACGTCTCAAACTACCGCCACGACGGGCCACGCCAGGGGATTGGTGTGCACTCTACTCAGTACTGGGGGCTTTTACTTCGGGGGATTGGGTGTGCTTGTGACTTTGTGATGACAAGGGTCGGGTTCTTAAGAGCCAGTGAAGGTGCAGATCATTGCTTTTGATTGGCCATTGGATTGGTAACAAAAGTTTGAATTCCTCGTTGGCTATTGAGAATCCAAGTTTTCACTGGGGTTTACAGAGTGGAGAAACAACTAGATTTGTAAAGGGATATCACTCCTACCACCACACACTAAGCTGTATATCTGTTTTTAAAAAACAACTTTCGTTTTCAAAAAATAAAGGTTCACAAACTGGGTACTGGTGCCAAGAAAGTTGCAAAATTTTCCCAAAGTAACAATTAGATAGCATAGTTAACGAAACATTGGAAAAGCTGTGAAAATTTCTTAGCATTCATACCCGGGTTGGGAATCAGTTTGTTGAACACTAGTGCTAAGACAAGGAAAGAGACACGTGTCTAATAAATGGTATAACTTTCAGATTTTGTGATCTGGTTTTACAGCATTTAGCAGGAGAAATGAACCAATTTTTCTCCTTTCCGTGAACTACAGTGCCAGTTGGACCAGTGAACGGTTATGATTCGTTTACACTTAGGAGAATTTCATTGCACAAAATACAGCCTTAGAAAGCTCTGATCGGTCCAAATAACCTCAGTTTTAGGTGCATAATTGCAACAGAGGGTCAATTTCAAACAGAAAAAAACACAAGCCAGGTTCATTCGTCAAGTGGATACGGTGATGGGTGAGCAAAGACAATGAGTAACAATGCAAAACGAGTTGGCTGCCGATACCACACAACCTAGATCTGCTGGCTCCTAGGGCATCATGGCACATGCATTAGCCTACATTTTCCATCATCGGATGTAGCAAGAAAAGAACTTGTTGGCATTCTAAAGGAAAGATTATTTCCCACCAACCTTTATAACCTTTAACGGCAAAGTTGCTATTGCCCACTATTAGTTAACTCTGGTGATAATGAAAAATGTTGGCTACTACATGCACTGTGTAGCTACTGAGAGCAGGTAAGGAGCAAGCAGATCTACAAGTAATATTCATAAGATTACCAAAACAGACACTCTCTAAAAATGGAATTCTTTCCCGTCTGTCGATATGATGGGTAAAAGAAAAGTTTTACATTTTTTAACCCTATGGTTGGCAGAGGTTCCAGACAAAAATGATAACTTTTTAAAAATCCTAAATTACTACGTTTGTAAAACAAATATTCCCCCAGTGCGAGAAGACGTCATTTTATAGATTGCATGTGTAAGCGTGTAGGTACTTAGTCAAATGTTCCCTTGAGACGAAAATTGTCAGTGAGCAATCTTCAGAAGATAAATGATGATAAGTAGTTAACTGTCCACTTGTAAGCTGATACAATGTAACTTTATTATCAGCATTACTAAATTCCTGCTGCCTACTTTCTTGGGGGGAAAAAATTGCAAACCACGATTGCGCCTAACGAGTCACACTAGACAAAGGGTCCAGAGGGCTGACGGTAATCTTAGGAAAGCAGCCTGTAGGTTGGTGTGTTGAGCATGCTGATGCAATGACAAGCCCTGAAGAACTTGAGCAGATGACGGAAAGTGTTGTGATTTGCTCACGAGCTGCTGGTGGGCCAAAGTCTGCTTCATGAGCACCATCTTGATGCTCTGCTCCATGGCGTATTTCTTGGCACGGGAGACGGCCTCTTGCTGGTCGGAGCTCAGCTTTGTCAGCCCGGCGCCCAGCAGGCCGGGGATCGTCAGCTGGTGCCTAGCCCCAGGTCCTAAACGGAACGACGCGTTATCATCCACGGCGGTGCACCGGAAAAGGCACACGTGGAAAGACAGGCTGTTTCGTACAAGCTTTACAGGTCCCGTTTACATGGCACATTTTTTCAATCAATTAGTTGACACAAATTCTGTTGAAATGATTATAATTGAACTGTAACTTGGCTACAATTGGTGGGAGGAAATTGTGACTAACTAATTGGATGGAAAATTCGGCTGTGTAAAACATGGCTAAGCTTTCTTACACAAACCTTACAAATCCAAGCAAAATAGGTTGAAGTGTGCCAAATGGCTGGATAGGTTTGTTGAATATGAAAATATGAGGGAGTGTAACTAACCAGAAAATAAAAGTGTGAAGTTCAAAGATACTAGGCTTGCACTTTTTAACATTTCGGCTTTCAGCAATCTTCCGTAGAATATGATCAATGAATGGAGAGATGAGAATATCTCATTGCTGCAGGTGGTACTGTTCCATTTCAATTGACAATAATCCCCTATCAAATATCATTAGATCATCTCACTTGTCAATCGAAGCTGTAATCAACTGCATCTGCTTTGGCTCCAGCCTCCAATCTTTTCCAACATTCATGATTGTAGCCTAGATAAACTCCTTTCCTCCTAAACAAGCTCCCTCCACCAACTCTTTTTAAGGTTGTGTAGGTTTAGAGTGCAGGCTACTGAAATTAGGATACTCCTAGTATGCGGGTGTCCACAGACCGAATGAAATGTACCATAGGTACTGAACTAGATTTAAAAAATAACCAAACATCACCAAAAATCAATACTACTTTAATACTTGTTGAAATCAATGCTATTTCTATTCCGAACTCAGATGTTACCGATGATACTCGAGTCGGTGGTTTAGGAGACAGATAATGTGCAACGTATGCAAACATGTGAGCTTTAAGTTTAATTAAAATACTCCTGTTTTGGTGTAAAGTAAGTTTGTGTCAGTGGAATAGCAATCTAAGCTTGATAGGATGAAAGGTTTTACTGGGATAAGCAAAGAAGATGCCCTTTTAATAGAGTCCAACATAAGCATTGCAGGTCACCATACCATGGCAATGTATTACTTGAAATTCAAAATAAAAATACAAAATTTATTATTATTTTTAT
>QKMV01000251.1:1739-24551 GCA_003287335.1 Lednia tumana
GCTGGGTGCTTGGTGCTTTATGCTGGGTGCTTGGTGCTTTATGCTGGGTGCTTGGTGCTTTATGCTGGGTGCTTGGTGCTTTATGCTGGGTGCTTGGTGCTTTATGCTGGGTGCTTGGTACTTTATGCTGGGTGCTTGGTGCTTTATGCTGGGTGCTCAGTTCCATTGAGCACAGGAACCGCGGAGGTACCTCCACGTGTTCGCAAACAGCAAAGCAGCGCAGTTCGTCGCGTCCCGACATACTCCCGAGTCCCGACAACGAATCTCCGACAGGCTAGCCAAAAAGTGGTTTAACTAGTATGTAATGCGTAATGCCTACCTTCCAGCTAAGATCGGCTAGTCTGAGCTATCTGTGCCAACTGCTTTGCGGTCCAGCAGACCAATAGAATAAATAGATTTTTTTCGAAAGCATGTAAGAGATAAATTTATTTAGTTTCTTCATACTTTTAGGACACGGGACTGCAAAATTTTCGTTGATGTGAATGAACTACCCTTTTGTGATATTCATTACATTTAGTAAGCAAATTGAGTAAAAGGTAGTTCAGCAGGTAGTACCGTTTATACTATGAGAGAGCATACTGCGTTACATTCATATATACAGCCGTACCTTCCTATGTAGATTGTCACCAGCGCCCCTGGCGGAGAAGTATGTTCTCCCAGTAAATTGAGTGTTTGCATCAAGATGTATTTGAATTCTTCTCAGCAGGGTAGTTTTCTGAAAAGCACAATGAAATGAAAATTCTCTCATCAGATGATAAACACACTTATCACAAACGCAAGAAAAAATCGTTCCGTATCAATGGTTGGGCATACATTTGGTGTACATGTACACATTTCTATTTTCTGACATAACAAAAATAAAATTTTGAATCGCAATTCGCGCTCGACCCATCGTCGTGGGAATGGCCCTGGTCCGCGGACACGGACCGTGCTTGGGACTGTGACTTGTTATAGATAGCCATGGATTATAAACTATCTTGTCGTAGGCGTCTTAATGATGAGATAATCTTGGCACGCTATTTCCGTCAAGCCCGTGGGCGACACTATACATCTGTACACATGCCGGCAGGTTGCCATTTAGCAACTATCGCACCGCATCGCACCGCATCGTACCGCATCGCACCGCATCGCACCGCATATCAACGATGCTGCACCATGGTCAAACGCCCACGCCCGAACGCGCTCCATTCACTTTTCTGTTTTAATATTCATACATAACATGACAGCACACGGACATGGATAGAGGACACCACAGAACCCATCCCGAACTTCAGACCCAGCAAAGTACCCTTTTATTCATTGCAACGAGCGAAACAAAAAATAAAATAAATACAGTTTTAAAACTGACATTTATAGTACCTGTATTTTGGCACGATAAATTGAGAATTCAGATTTAATTATGAAATACAAGATGTTCAAACGTTGTATGCCATGGTTTCCATCACTTCATTCCTGTAAAATTAAATTTCCCCCTCCCCTTCCCAAACATACACTACTTTCACCTACGAACAAGATACTTATACTTGAGACAGGGTACTTAAGTAAAGCATTACACCATTGGGTACCATGTGTTCCCTGCACGTGCAGTAATAAACTGTACAAAGTGTTTATTTCATGAAAATGAGGGTAACGTTGATAAATACTAAAATACTTCGCCGAAACGCTCTGTATATACGTGTTGCGGGATGAGCGTAGTATCTATTTCTTGCAAAACTTCAATGATAAACACCCTTAACAGAAAAAATTACAAAAAAACGATTTCTGCCTCTGTAAATGACTAGTGACGTTTTGCCAGTCGCCCCTTCTTTGTTCATCAACAATATGACAGGTTGCTATGAAACACGCATTCAGCTGTTGTAGAGGAGAAAATGGGAGTGGAGGGTGTGACAGTTTCATTGAACATAAAAATACCAAAAAAACTCGATTTCGTAAAAAAACAGCTGAACCGATTGCGCTTAAAATTGTATCACTTCTACGATGAAACCTCGCAAAAGTATCCTGCAAGTTTCATTGAAATTTACGCAACCATTTGGTATACAGGCAGGAAACGAATAGGGGAAAAAGTCGATGAAATTATCAAAAATTTAGAGAAATGCGAATTTCAGGGAAAACATTTCATGAGTTGCGCTCAAAAAGTTAGTAGGTCTAAGTTCCATCGAAGTCTCCAAACCTAGTCCTACGGTCCAAGTAGAGAGCATCAAGGCGCAAGTCCACGGGAATTTTGTCCCATTTTGTCCCAGGCCATTTTGTCAAAACGATATGGTATCTGCAACAAATCTCATGGAGCCACTTGCGAGGATTTCTACTCGTAGGGATAAGACCATCAAAAACCAAAATTTGCATCTCTGAATAAAAAGCTCTTAAATCCTTAGCATTTTATTTAATATTTGTAGTGATGTTTGACAAGGAAATAATTTGAAATGCCGACAAATTGAGAGTATCTAATGCTTCCCTGTTTTCTGCTGGGCGTTCCTGTTTGTTAGCCTTGGTGTCCAAGAGTCGGTGCCCCGAAGTTGACGAGGTTGGAACGTCGCCCTCAACGAAGGTGCAGTCGCCGATGGCGAAGCCCTCGTGGAAGCCATGAGTCACCGGGCCTCAGGCAGATATCGGTTTCATACCCGAAACTGTAAGGAAAACAAGATAGTTAATAAGGAGACAGAAAAGCATAACCTTGCATTTGCATTTGCACCCTAATTACACTAGCTGCATTTCAAAATGGCTACCCCTTCACGCCGGCGCCTTTGATTATATAGGGGGTTAGGTACATGGGCACCACCAGGAATTTTGGCAGGGGGGGGGGGGATTATTGACGGGAGTTTTCGAGGTTGCGTTTAAGTTTCATACGGTCAAAATTAGTATTGTAATTGCTACTCTAGTAATCTTGGGGATTTTTTTGTTGAATATTTTCGGGAATTTGGGAGTGAGGGCTCGGTAGAGCGGGGGGGGGGGGGTTGTCGATGATTGGTTGAAGGGAGGTGGCAGCGGCTTCAACCGAGTTTGCTTGAGAAACTGTACCACCACTCGGCTCAATATTGCACACTTTTGCAATGCTGGCAGTAAATTAGCACTTTCTTCACGTTTACATTTGCCTTGTTGCCCTACGCCTACTAGGGCATAGGTTTGAAAAGTAAAAAGTGCATTGTATTTAATTGTAGTCATTTTAAAAGCCAGGGAGGGCAAATGCCCCTTCTTGCTCCTCCCTGCCGGCGCCCATGGTTAGATAGACACCCAAAGGAAGAAAGAAACTGTCTGCCAGCAAGAACGATTGAATGAGAGGAACCGCTAGAAGTTCGGCGTCATGACGCTAAGAAGCGCTGCGGTCGGTAGAAAAGCGAATCGGGCGATTGTGCTGTTCCCTTGCGTATATACAATGTACTAGTGGGCCGACGAGTGAGACAGATGTATTTCCCATCCCATTCCCATACCAGAGAAGAGTTGTAGGCAGGTATCGTGCAGGTATCGTGGATTTAAATACAAAAAGTACCACTTTCAAAATATTGATGAGATCTCTCGTGCCATGATGTGATGACTGAGAATATGTTGTTTTTTATGAAAATACATTTTAATAAATATTTCTTATACAATTACTGAATGACACAAAGGTATAATAAAAGTGAAAGTGCAAACACAAACTTCGTTGAAAAAATGTGATTCAAAATTTCCTTTGAACCGTTAGGAAAACCACATTAGGAAAACCTAACTGCGCCACTGCAGGCTGCAGGGGAAACAAACGTACACATTTATCTTTGCTTGAACCAGACTGTAGGTGTACAGAGACCCTAACGCAATTGACCACCCTTACACAGCCCTGAAATTTCAGTCTGCGCCTGGTTTGACTAAAAAACAAGTTTTTTTCTCTCTCCGCATTCCCAGCTGGCATGGACTCTTTGGGTCAAGTACGTAGAATTTTTTATTTTTATTCGACAAATTTTAACACGCTTGCAATTGCAACTGGCAGTTTGAAATTTGTACAATGTTGAAACTTTACCTCTATCAACCCAATTATTAAAGTTATTGTCGTTACAACTATTACCTATTCTACGTGAAAGAAGCCTGGTTTTAGAATGGCTCATAAATGTCGTTAAGTTCTCTTTAAAATTTAACAGCGGCTGAGAGATTATTTGTATTTCCTGCAGGAAATGACGCGTATGTTTAAAAGCGAGCTTTATAGTTATTTCAGAATCTGTCGTATACTTCATCGGTGTATTCTTTTTTGATTTTTCGCTATCACAAATTGATCGGTGGGAAAGAAGATTTTCCATCGCCTTGTGGCGACTGGATTGCCCTGCCACCTAGCGCGCGCAAGGAAACCGACCTACCCGGAAGGTCGAGACAAGCATCAACATTTCGAATCGAATGAGCGTTGGATTATTCCGTGTCATCCACCCACCGACGAAGTAGTGAAGGTTTCCCTCGGCCTCAGCCTAGCCTGTCAATAAATACTGGCCACATTCTTAAATGTTTAAGACTCATGTCTTCTGTCTAATTTCAGCTCTAGTTTAAAAAAAAGGGCCACATTGGTGCCATACAGAATCTGCTAATAAAGTAGTTACCTATGAACGATCCACCTAGAATAGAATCCCTCGTACTGCTTCGAAGTGACCCTAATGAAGTTTTAAACAGCCTACAAAAGGCGCATATGCAATTCAATGACCAGGGCAAAGCAAGCCAATTTCTGTATTTTTATTCTTTCCTTTTTTAATTAATAAATTCGCATCTCTGTGCACGGTTCGGGACTCAGGAGTCTACAGTAGTAGGGTGGGAGAGGGAGAGGGATAGGGAGAGGGCCAGCTAAGATAGGCCGGCCGTCTCCATGCGGTGCCAAATGCTAAAAATAGCAGCGCGGATGCCCCCGCGTAGCGAAACGGTGAGCGTTATGCCGTGAGTCTACCGAGAAGTCCGGCTAGTAGTTACGACAGCGAGTACCAAGTAGCAGCAAGTGTCTTACTCTACCATTGATACCGACATCAGCGGGCTGACGCGGCGACCCGACAATCCGATCACACGACCCCCCGACGACAACTCAGAGACCAGAAACAGTACGTACCAATTACAAATACTCAAATGCTCGGGGAAGTAACGTGCACCCACCCGCTTCTGGGTGATTAGGGTTAGAGGCTAGGTTACGGGTTCATAACCTCGAAGTGGCAGCCGGACAAGGGATGCAGACGCCGGCGGACGTCCAGAACTTGTCCAGAACGGTCATAACGGCCAAATCAACGAGTCGTGAGTGAGTGCTCGCTACGAAAGGATCGCCGTTCGAAACATATTCCGACAATTACTTTCAAGTTTCTACCTCCTTCTCGTCCTGATTTAATAACCGCAACGCGTCGCCGCCTGCGCTAAAGGCAGTAACTTAATCTGTAAGATCAGAACTTGGATCTGAGCAAATCGAAATCCAGCCCCTCGGCAATGGCGTTTTAATGGAAGAAGGTCACTATACTAATTATATCGCGGTATTGGTCACTGAAATTCAACAAATTCTAACGTGGCTCCGTAAATTGCTAGTGAAGAGTAAACACATACAATTTCGTTCCTTGCCAGTTGCCTACTAGATCTTTTGAGACTTGACGGTGAATTTATTGGTGGGGAAATGACGATCGTGATGCCGGTAATACTAATAACGACACAAGTAAAAAATATACTGGTCGCGTTTAAGAACGAAAATGTTGGTTTTTAAATATAGAAGCAGTTGGACTAGAAATATCGCGAGTTAGCCATGGGACGTCTTGCTGTTGTAAACTGTAGAGTACGGGTGTAGAACGTTTGCGAGTAGCTAGTCTAATAGCGTAGTCTAATTACATGGTGCCGCTGCCAGTGCTAGTAGGTACCTAGTAGTAACTAGTAATTACTTATAGGCACCTTGATAAATAGGTCCTAGGTTTGGTATTCTGAAGCTGAGAGTGAGACCGGTTCAACGGGAGGGCATGCCCTTTACAGATTCATGGCGTAACAAACATAAACACGTACTATTATATATCGCTAATTTGCATAATCCCGTACAGTTTGCTCTAAGTTTGCTACGTCTGCGTACCAGTTTTAAACTTAGATTGTAATTTGTACTGCCTCATCAAGGATAGATACATGAAGTGTTCCTGGTCTCTAGTTGTAGTGGTGAAGTATAAACCGCGAAGTGGATGGGTCGGTTATATAATACCTTGTTTTTCTTCTAAGCTACAACTTCTTGTAAAAGAAAATAAGACACCAGAAAGTAACTTATCTTGGTGTTGGAAATATATCAGCTGGCACGTTGCTCTTGAATGACGAGAAGCTTTTCGTTTCGTTGAAGCCTAGAGCATGCGTAATTGTGTATGACCACGAATTGATTGTACAAATAATGTTTGCAAGGACGTCGTGATAATTATGTTTCTGATGGCCACTTTTCAACAAAGTCTACACTACGCTTGACAAGTTGACATGCATCATAATATTAAAGATAACCAGCAACTAGGCTTTCCCATCTCTATGTATCTTGGTCCATAACATCAAAAACCGATATCTGTGATTGTATAGGGGGTTATGTCAAAGACATAGTACCCTACTGCAGACATCCGCCTTCACCCTGCACGGAACAGTTTACCATTCAACATGCAAGGAGAGATGGGCTAGTTATGCAACAAAAAATACCCAAATATGCACGATTTATGTGCTATGTTTAAGTAATTCACTGTACATTTTTGCCCGAAAATTGTGGGGAAATGACCGATTAATAGCATGGGAAATTTTGCTGCAATTTGTTTACTTGTAAGATCACACGTACTCGACGCAATTTGATAAAAATATAAACTGCAATCTAAACAAGTAGCAGAAAAAGGATCAGATACCCTGCAACTACCAACGTCCCGGACTAAGCTCACAGCCCATTGATATTAACATGAGAAGTACCTATATAGGGTGTTTTGAGCTTTCGCCCATGTTTAAGTGATAACGTGTCAACTTGTATGTCCAGTCCATGAGGACTGAATGCACGTGGTTTGGGGTGTTGGTGGGGAAGAGAAATAGGAATTACACCCTCAGTAGTCAGTAGCCGGGTGTTTGCAGTTGGTTTTAAAAATAGCACAGTAGCCCTTTTTATCCACGACTAGGCTGTTTCTGTTTGATGCATCGTTTATGCATTTGCGCCAAAAAGCGTCGTTACGTGCTGACTATGCAGTCAAGTTTACTTTTTGACATCCGCACAACGTACAACGTGTAGATCCAAAGTCCCAATCCTCTCCCAACACATTTAAAAACAACTGAAAATGCGTAGCTATCCAGTCTAACAATGAATAGTGGACTAATGAGTAATGAATGGCAATGAGACTGTTCGTACATCCCACTTATTATACTTTCGCAAAGGAACAACAAACCAAACATAAATCATAAAATAAAAACCAACCCCAAAACACTCAAAACTTTCTTGCAAACTGAAAAAGCTGACATATCACATTACCTACGCTGTCAGAGAACCAAAGATTTGATAACCCCGAGGTCACCTTCAGCCAAAAACGAGAAGCTGAAGCCATAATATGAAACGTTGGATTTAGGCCGTAGCAAATAAAATTCGAGCCGTGATTTAATTTATAAAGATCGATGGGGCAGGCAGAGCAACGTGTCCTATGGACATATAGATCACCCCGGTGCAGACAAACTAATCAGCCATATCCCCATTTCACGCGCCCATATGAACAGTGGAGGGAAATGTAGATATTCGAACAGCCTGCTAAAAGGGGTACATGGCAAATTATGCACGAAAAAGTTCCTAACATTATGACGATTATAGATTTATTGTGTGATTGTTCATTGGCCCTAAGAGTTGGTCTAAATTTTCTGACCCATCAATAAAAAAAGCATAATAAAATCGATCTTCAACGCTCATCCTCATGATCACGGTATTTTCATGTCAAAACCATAACCAATTATCTGTTTCTTGATCTCTACCTAAACGCTCAGGACGCCAACTCGTGAAAAACGTGACGTCGCATATCTGGGTGTTGACAGTGCGTCGTTAAACACCCATCATTTGTACATCTGTTCATATGCAAAGCAAAGGAATGTCGCTGTTTAACCTCGGAATGTCAGTTCTTCAACTCTTTCTCGCTCGGTTCGAGCAACGAATGCAAGCAACCACGCTCGTTCAAAATGTTTCGCATTGTTGAGAAAATGATCACTATCGATCTTACATTTCGTATACGTGTTCCGCTGACATCACGATCTGTTATCAGTAGCCACTCTTTGAGTTAGTTGGAAGATCATTGCAAGCAGAGCAGCATGTTAATTACTTTCAGCTTGTCTGGAGCTGGGTGTAGAAGTGGAACAGGAACGGGAAATAGAGTTGTCACTTGCCAAGGAGACGGCCCTGACGCCCTGTTGTCAAGAAATTATCCGATCATATATATATAAATAATAGGTTTCGGGAAGACCACAACAAGCTCCCAAGCCAATTGCGGCTTTTCGGGAGGGGTCGGGAATGGAAAGGGAGCGGATAAGATCGTGACCTTTTGGTGGAGAAGCTATCCCAGCATTTTCCTGGAATGGCTGTCGGAAATCAAGGAAAACCACAACCAGGGCATAAACGGTCACCAGGATCGAACCCGGGACCTCCCGATCTCAGAGCCGAACTAGCGTCAACACACCACCTTTTCTCATCTCCCGAATGCAGAGCAGATTCGCTAGCCACGCGACTTCCGTGCTCAGTATTTGCAGCGGGAATGCAGGCTGAAAGAAAATCATGTCCAGGAGTGACGATGCTAGAGAGCGCCCAGTGAGGGCCCATGCTCACGGTTAATATCCTCCCCTCCCCCCAATAAGCCACCCCCAACTTTAGCAAATTACAGACCCTTCAATTTCATTTGTTTCGCAAAATTTCGTTAACCGAACATAAAATGAAGAGAAATATGAAAGAATTAGGAGATTCTGCTGAAAGTTTCACTATACGGCTGTAGTGAAACTGCATGATCTGTCTCTGAAACCTGTCCATTTTACGCTCGTTTCCCAAGTTCCATTAACTCAACAATCGGCCGATGGGGCAGAGTGTGTAATAACGAGCGGAACGTCGTGAAGAAGGCTGTGCTGAAAACATTTACGCTCCCACCCCCAAAATAAATAGAAAATCCGTAGCTACGGCACTGATGCCCATGGGAAACCACGTGGCCAGCATAGCCGGTAAGTGGGATGGTGCGATCGAGCTCCGATCGGGCTCCTGAACCCGATGCCCAATCGAGCGAAGTACACGACCAAGATGACCATTCGTACACCGTTTCTTACGAAACAGAACCTTCTTTCCATGCCCTTGTGCTGTGAATGTCCAGGAACCTTTTGTCTCGTGTCGTTCTTTTTATTTATTTACTGCCAGATCACACTGGCTCTCCAGTCTTGATCGGGAATAGGAAATAGATATGGTAAGGAGACGGCCGTGCCCTTTTGGTGGAGGTACTATCCCAGAATTTCTCCGTAATGGTTTTGGGACATCACGGAAAACCACTACTAGGATAGCAGTTCACCAGGATCGACCTGGGGCCTTTCGATTACAAGGAAGTTGCTCATGAGCTTCATGAGCTTTTTGTTTGCACATTTTCCAGCAAGTGCGCTCTCATAGGGCTGGAAAGTCACCCATATTTTTATTACTTTCCGTCCCTCTAAAATCCCAACACTAGGCAAAAAATGCGTCCGGTCAAAATGATGTGTAAAAATTAAAGCCACCTTTGAATGAAGCACACCATGACTGTCCTGTCGATGGCTGTAGCTTGGCCTGTATCATGACCTATAGCTTCGTCTGAAGCTTGCTCTGAAGCTTCGTATGAAGCGTCGAAATTTCAGGTTCAGTCAGGCCGGCCTCTTCGACGAGGAAATGGACTTCGGGTGTGGTTGGGGGGGAGGGGGAGGGGAGAGGCCTGTGTTTCCAGGGAATTGGAGTCCCGAAATATACTAGATGTGACATTTATAGATTCCAAAGGCAGTAGGCACTCGTCGAATGCCAGAATCGCATTCATAATCAAGATGAAATCCGTTATATTTCCTACAGTCCTTTAAAATATGCATCGTTGCATTGGAAACAACCCCCACAGCCGCTATTCCGTCCGCTATTTTACCCACTCGATTTTATCGGAAAATTTTTAAGAGTAAAATTTAGCACATCGATTTTCGTATACTGCATAGAAAAATCTTTTCCACACATTGAAAGTGTTCCTGGGCCTGCCTTCTTCATTATACAAAGCAGCCTTGCAGTCGGGCAATTAGTGCATCATTCTAAAATTTTACACATACTAGTGGAGATACTGAACAGAGCTTAACAAAATTGAAGCGACTTTGCTTAACTTGGAAATGACTAATGAGAGCATACTATTTGCATAAAGCTATTCGGGAGGGTCAGGATTAATGCCCGAGATATCTCTCGCGATGCTCCGAGGACTTCAGAAGTGACTGTGAGCTGGCATGGAGTGAACGAGTCTGCCAGAAGCCTGAAGTCTTGCTCTTCTTGAATTGATTCAGTGCATCGTGACCGTCGTCGAGATTGCATGCCAACTCCAAGGCATACACATTTGTTGAAGTATTGTATCTCGCTCAACGCTAAACTGTTCCCGTCAGCCTGGTTCAATCTTCGGGTTCCTCCCACGACAATTCCAGTTCCAATTCGGTATGGATGAACAAATAATTGGTTCGCTGTCGGGGGATTGAACCCAAGATATGTTGGAAAGTTATAGATGGATGGGATGTGAAACGGGAAAATTGTGAATACGAGCCGGGATACGACCCAGCGAAGTCCGAAATGGGAGTGTCTGGATAGCTTAGTTGGTAGAGCAACCGACTGGTACTCGAGAGGTCCTGCGTTCGTATCCGGGTCTGGATTCACATCTTTGTCGCTTTGCATCGTTTCGATCTCACACATCCTGGGAGTCCCGATCTAGAAAGCATCGTCGTAATTACTTCAGCGGGATTGGTACGATAAATACTAGGTCAGGAGTCCATATAGGGTATCTGAGGTGGGATTCTGTGTAGTTCCGTGCAGTGAAATGAGATGGAATGTAATTTTTTCAGCTCGCTCTCTTCCAGCTCATTGGATGATATTGTAGCTCTTTTCACTCAATGTCTTGTCATCTCACTGGAAGGAAACGTCACAGAATTGTGATCCAGTATTGGAAAATCTGTAGGCACTGAATAGACGGTAAGGAAAAGAATAATCGAGCTTAAAACCGTAAACCTCTTGTGAGTAAAAAGGTGGCACGGGAATAAAACGGGTCGCAGAAAGCGCACGCAGTGAGAGTCAAAGCATTTTGGTGAGATCACTGAAGTGAGTAAACTGTTCTCCGGGTCAAACGTTGGATGGGTGACCATTCACCTGGTCGGGTTACAGAAGTTGAACCTAGAGGGGTTGTAACTGGTATACCAACCTCTCGGCACCGTCTACCTATCGAGAATCTTTGCTGTTCGAGATGAGCCGAGCAATTGTCATCCTCGGTGGTACGATTCAAAACAGATCGCCATTAATTCATACTACTTTCTCCTCTCCTGCTTCATATCCTGTATATGTCCCAGCTTGTCTTGTCGTCCTGACCGGTCTACGTTCAAAATCTATTTATACTTCAAAACACCGCGCGTCGGTCGCGTCGGCGAACTAGAACGCACAATGTATTTAATCCCGGCTGCTTGCGTAGGTAACTACTAGCGACAAGGTAACTAACTAGTATGTAGCACGCCGACAACTAGCCAGACTCTTCTTCATACCTATAGTCCTATTCAGCCACTATACCATTCCGTGTAGTTACCTAGACTTACAGCTACATGGGCTGCTACTGTTATTAGCTGGTAGCTAGACTCTAGTATAGTACCTACACGCACGTTATAGATTTCCGCGAGTGAGAATAGCATAGGTGTTATTGTTGTGTATAAATACTCCACGGAGCGTTTAAACGGCCGGCACACGGCATGGTATAAGTTTATACCATGGGCGCACGGTATATTTATAGTTATCACTGTAGTATGCATGGCACACATTTAGTTTTCTGTTCGTGTGACTGCTATCGGTCGGTCGCGGCCGTGTCCTTGCCTCGCTTCAACGTGCTTCAACGTGCTTCAACGTGCTTCAACGTATTTCAACACGATTTACATGATGCTGAGCACGCATCGGCCAGACAACCAATTCACTTTCGTTTTCTTGCAAGCTCCTCAGTGCCAATTACACTGTAGGTTCTGGGAACGAGATTTTCGTAAATTAGGGGCGCTGTCATGAGAGCTGACGCCTTTTTTTGTGTAAAAAATTGGAGTGGGCCCCAATTGTTTGAACTTTGAAGGGTTGGTGAGCTCGTGCGCTCCTTCCCTTCCCTCCTCTTCCTTCATACTGTCTTCGCCATGGGCAGAAGATTTGCCAGAGGTTCTTCATTAACAATGTAATCAACCGCTAAAGCTATCTCAAGTTAATTAGCCAATCAACCGAGTTGGTTGTGTGGATGAAAGAAGTTAAATGGCACAGTCAACTGTTGATAAATAGGTATCATTTAAAATTTAAATAGACTGAGATCGAGTTTTTTCCATCTCCATTATCTGCATCCTACCTACAGATGAAGAAGGCCGTGAAATGAGCAAGAGTGAGGCCAGGCAGGACACTATCATGGCAAGAGGACGTCCACGATGTGGCGGTATTTGTGCCTTATCGGAAACGTATCTGTTACCAAAAATTTCAATAAAGCCCATTATTTTGATGAAAGAATGAAGATAGATGATCCTGAGAAAATGCAAATAATCAGGATCATTTTTTCTACATTTTGGAGACTAACATTAACAGTGTTCTCTGGATCGAATGATTATTCCATATCTTTACCGTGCATTCGATATTTTCTCCACCACCAAACGTCGCCACCCGGCGAATCCAATTCGGTGTCTTTCCGAAGAGGTCACTGCTGAGTGCTGACGTTAAACGGACGAAATAGTATCGTAAATTAACGTTTTAATCGAAACATATATGAACCAGCCCAGCTGCAGCCAGTATTTCGCCTTTGACACGCATATAGTGGCAGCGCATATGCGATATCCTACGCATATTCGGCCTCCCTGGCATGTGAATTACCATTATGCTCAGTCATTATGCACAGCATTAGCCCACGAAGCCCGAAGGAGCCCGAAGTTAGAAATCGTAATTCGTAACTGCATCTAAATCTGACTTGCACAGTGTAAGCATGTTTGGCGTGCTCCTAGACTTCAACACTTCAGGAGAGCCGACAGCCGTCAGTCACCAGATCTCTCGTGTTCGCAAGCGCATGCTGTTGCTGTCGTTGCGACAAGTTGCAAGACTTGCAATTCTTCTCTTGGGGATGATCCAAGGAAATAACATCCTGTCTGACAAGGATTACAAATTTAAAGCCAAATCTAGCCAAAGCCAAAGCCAAAGCTAGTATCAATTTGAAGAATATCAAAATCACTTTAAAAATACAAGCCACTGCTCTACCACTGAGCTAAGCAGGGTACAAGCAGTACCCGGTGGTAGAGTGGTACCAGTGATGGAACAGTTGCCATGTAAGCAAAAGTTCCGGGGTTCGAGTTCTCGAGTAGGTAGGCATTTTTGAAGTGATTTTAATATTCTTCATCATCCTGTAAGCTTTCCTTACTGCGATACAGCTTGTCTAAAATGCTAAACATGAGGAGGAATGCAGGAAAGGTTAAGGGGAGATCACGTCACTAGGGGATGAAACGTTTTCGCCCCGTTTTAGAACCTGAGAAAAAAATGTTAGGACTCTTAAAGCCGTATTCATAATCGTCACTTAGTGTGAGTGCACATTAAGTTGCTTGGCGACAGCCAATGAGGAACTCGGTTGATAAACAACGTAGGGAACCGTATGGGGGAGGCCGTATGAATACGGCCCTTAGTGATACGGGAAAGTAACTTCGAAATTCGGGAAAGAGCCCATGGAAATAAGGTATCTGGTATTTTATATACCGAATAAAAAGTGCAGATGGTCATCTTACTCTGGGGGTGTGTGTGAGCAGTTCGTTGACATTGCCAGGCAGGCAAGCAGGCATGCATGCAGGCAGGCATGCAGGCAGGCAGTCAGACAGGCGTTGAGAGTCGAGACGCTCTTCCAAACCAATCCAACTTCCAAGTCCAAACAGCGCGTCATGTCCGCACATATCTACGTGTTGACGCCGCGACGCCGACGCCGACGTCACCCGCAGGAACAGGCGAAATAGACCGTTGAAATACCGACGCAACGCAGGCGTGGCATCTTTTGGATTACATTGATTCAAAGGTTAATTTTAAATTCGATTCCTTCGTTTACAGGTGTTTGATGCAGACACACTCGCCATTTCCCTCTTGAACATTGGGCTCACCCTCTTGACGTCGGTGAATGATAGGGTGTTAATGAGGGGGAATCGCGTTGCTTAAATACAATGGTAGCGTAATTGTCCAATTTCCACCAAGCGCTGGTGGTTCACACTTTACCCCTCCCCCCTTCCAAATGACACACAACCTGAATCGCAGGAAATTCCTCCACTAATATAATATCCGAGATAAAAGGTGTCGAGAGGATGGCCTAGCTTCAAACCCGCAATCTCGAACAGATCATATTTCCTTAAATCTTTGGGGTGGATACCGGATGGGATGAATGACCACCCCTCCAACCTCTGAGTGCAATGTTGCTTAGCTTTGATAATCTGACGAGAGCTGATGTACCGAGCATTTTCAAATCGCATTCGTAATTTGGTCAATGAACCATTGCTTGTGTGCGTCACTTGGTTATAGGTGTCGTTCACTGAGCCAAAAACAGAATGCTATACGAATCAGTTACCGGAAGTGAAGTGATCGATGCTGATGATTCCATCACATGCCTGTGAAATTGTCTTTGCGTTCTATATCATAGCAGGCGAGCATTTTAAGTCTGTTTATTCTTGCCGGCTGACGCTGTCGCCAATTTTCTCCAACTCATCCGGTCTTGTCGACTCGTGAAATGCGTCCGTATTTCGTTCTGATTGTTCTCGTTGGCACTTGGCGCCAGCCACAACCAACAAGCAATGACGCTCAGAGTAGAGATGCACCGATGCAGCGGTGCAACGAAGCAGTGCTAAGCTGACCGCACTAGCCAAGATCAGATAAAGCTGAAGCTGATAGAGAAGGATCTATTAGGAAACATGTTGAGCTTACAAGTCATACGGAAGCTTAACTAGATCAAAGCATTTATTTATACATGTAACCTATAATATTAGACTGTTCATATAAGTGAAATATTGAAGCGATAATTCACCCTTACGGTAACACAGTGAGGTACATTTTTTCCGATTTGAATATAGAGCCGCCGTCCAATAGGCCAATAGGCCTAATGCCCAGGTTCGATGCCAGTGGCCGGCTATCCTGGGCACGTGGTTTCCCCAGTGTTTCCTGATTTCCCACTGAGCCTCTATTCAGATGCAAATTCTGCGTAGTGGTTCCAGTTGATAATAGGACAAGACCGTCTCCTTACCTACTCATTTCCCAATTCACCCCTAACTCGTGTGCTCATCCTCTCCTCAACCCCCATTCCAAAAGAAGATAATATTTGCCCGTGATTCGTGTAGTAAATATGACCCAAGTTTCAAGGCTAACTGCAGTCCTCATATTATCATTTCTCTGGCTCACACTTAATTTTCAGTTTCCACGCTGTCGGTAATAGATATTCTAGGTAATTAATAGTTACGGCAAGTCAAAGTACCAGATACAGCCGGACTGTTAGCGTTCTAAGAGACACCACACCGGCCACATCAGTAGCAGTATGCATAGCACTGTAGCACTAGTGTCACCTGTCAGCATCAATACACTTCTGAGCGGGAGCCAAAAGGATTAGAATATGATGTTAGGTATATAAATATACAAAACACGTTCTTTTACTTGTTGGTTTCCGCTACAGCTATAAAACAGGAATTATCTTTGAAATAGCACCTACAAACGTGGCAAGCAAGCACATCTTACCTAGTTACTACTAGTTGTTGTTAAGTCGTTAGTCGTTGTAAGTTGTCAGTTGTTATACTTGTCAGTTGGTCACTGGGCAATCGTAAGTAGTTGAATACCCAGATCCACCAAGAGCTCGTTTATCAGAGCTTTCGGTGTCCACTATATCTTTTCGTATCACACAATATTCAAATACAAAATTGTCCACTTATCATGTGCAGGTATGATGCACAGGACCATATTATAGTCTTAGATCAAACATTATGCAAGTATGAAATGGGTATTTAAATAATCCAAAAATGTTTTATCAATAAAGGCTCATAAGTAAGGAATTAAGCAAGGTTAAAAAAGGTCCACCACAAATGCGAAAAACAAATTTCGAAAGCGGCACTTCATTCAAAAATAATTTCTCAAAAGAAAATGCCGTTCGAGTTGTACCGTCCTTCGAAAGGGACGTTAAGCGGTGGTCCCCTTGGTGCTTTTCGACAGGAGTAGACTACGTGCGGGCACCGGGCTTCGCATCCACCCTGTTAAGCTCATCATCACCCTCTTTATCATCCTATTATTCACCGACGCCAAAAGACCAGAGCCACCGAGCCGGTCATTAACACAGTGCGTCATTCAATACCACATAATCAATCATGGTGTGATAATTTTCGGTTTCACGAGAATCACTGCCGCGATAAACAGAGAAATGCCGCCATATTGATGATAAAACTGTTTTCCAAAATTCCAAATTAAGGAACTATTTGTTGATATAAACATGGAAAATAAGATAATTATCTGCGTAATTATATCAATTAAATACTTGGAGTTGAACTAGAAAGGGACAACAGGTAGTTTTGAGCTTGTTTGAGCCTGTATTGAGCCACGGTAAAAATGTTCGTCTAATTTATTTGACACAATTTCCTTCTACCAGCTGTAGCCGAGTAGCAACAACTGGAACTATAGAAACTAAAGTTGTGTCAAAGAAATTGTATGAAAAATTTGACCGAGTAAAACAGGATTAATTACTGTGTTTGAAACATTGACAGCTATGTCACAAATATGGCGGTATATACTCTTTTCTGCATTTATCTAAACGGCTGTGATTCTCGTAAAAACTATGACCGAAGCCAAATCCAAGTGCTAACCACGAATCCCGTTCTGTGTTCCAGCCGATCCAGAGATGCGGGAGTGACGACCGGCCGGACAAACCATGTCTGGAGACAAACCTTCGACGCCGCGGGGTTGGGGTTACCCTCACCCCCAGCCCCGGCCCCCGCCGATGACTCCGTCACCCATCCCTTTTCGACCGAACCCCGCGTATTACGCTGCCTCTCCACCGCCCATCATGGGCCGTCGCATGGGGGGCTCGCCAGCGCCGGGCCCCCCGGGCCCCCCCATGTATGGAAGTGCATCGCCGTGCCGGCTACCCAGGCTGCCAGCGCCGTATATCCCCTGTCCTCGACCTCGTTGGCCCAGCCCACTGCCGCCCGGCGTAGCGCTGCCCAGCGGCCCACGGCCCTATCGGATGCTCTCACAGGTCAGCATTCCAGCGCTCAATTCCAGCACTCAAATCAGCACTCACATACCAGCACTCGTATTTCAAGCATCACTCATTCCCGCATCTCGCATTCTTGTCACATTCCTAGCCACTCCCGTAGCCTATACCTGTTGAAAAGCACCAACGGGAACTACCGGTTAGCATCCCTTCCAAAGGACGGTACACCTCCACCAGTAGGATTTCTCCACTGATCCTTGTCGTCGAGATGTTTGTCATGCTGTTGCGATGGTGCGCTTTAAACCTCTACCTCTCCCTGCATGATAGCACCCATCAAACCTTTGCTGAGCGCAATGTTGCTTAACTTCGGTGACCTCAAGATAAGCGATTATTTTAACAAATAGAGGAGTAAACCTCTAGTTAAGGCTAGGCTAGTTCGGGATCCGCAACTTACGTGGCCAGATCTAATGCCAAAGGAATGCCGCGCAACGTTAAAAATATGAACGGTAGGCAAGCGTTTAATGATTTCCTCTTACTACTTCTTCTTGAAATCCTTGAAACTCACTAATTTTACGTATTCAAAAGCTATTCATGCATGGAATAAGCAACATAGAATTCGCTTATATCATTTAAAATCATTTAAAACTGATATTTACAGCACGAATAGAATTTATGTCACGTTACCGACCTGGATATATAAGTACAGTGAGGACCTCGTGTTGCCTATCCCGCTCCTAAGGCTAGCATTTATCGAAACCCTTGTCTTCTTTCGGGACTAATGACCACCATGTGATGTGACTTGTTCCAGAGCCCGTGCCCGTCCCCCGACAGCCTCTACTCCCCATACTCGCCATACTCCCCCTACGAAGTGGAGTATGTCGGGGTTCCTCTGGAGCCACCAGGGATGGGAGACGGAAGCGGAACCCCCTTGGAGCCACACTCCGGTCTCTCCACGGCAGACATAATCGCCTGCCAGTCCCAGGACTACGTGGATGAGAAACTCGCAGAGTATCAGGCGACCATCGTGCAACTACAAGGTCAGTCTCAGTCTCTGCAACTGCCTAACAAGTAAACTTAGGTTACATAGTGTAAGCGCAGTGGTTAACTTGGGCGTAAACTCGTGTAAGCTCCGTTTATCCACCTATTGTCATGCGTAAGCCCCGTTTACTCACGTAAGACCCATCGAAGGGAGGTTGATATCAAGCAGAATTGCTTGTCCAGAAAGGTAAAATAATTTTGTTCCGAACCAGCGATTACTACTCAGCTTGAGACGTATACTTCAAACGCGTAGATTCACTCCTAACTTTCTTACATTTTTTTATTTGGGGCACAGCCACTGGCACAACCCCCAAACACCCCCAATTTGACTCGGCCGTCGTGTTCAGACTCCCTCTTTTTTGGTTATTATAGATTTTTGAACGGAAGTAGAGGGCTTACCCAACTTTTCCGTTACAAATAAACAAAGTGTTTCACCCATATATGGCCCACATTTCTGTAAAAGTTTAAAAAATGACGATTTGAGAATTCTAGATTTGTTTGAACTTTTTTAAAAAAACTGTTAATAACTGGGTTAAAACTGTTTGAACTTCTTTTTTTTTGGGGTTTTTGGGATTTTTATTCGAGGGTTGTGGGGGTGGCCTCGGCCAAGACGACGGGGTCTTGTGACTAGGGGGGCAGATGGGATGTTTCCTCACACCCAGATTGCCTTTTCCATCCTATTTACGGGCGGAGTTATGGACCACAAATTTACTTTTACTTTTCTTTGCGTGTACATCTCTTGGATGATTTTCCCACAAAAAAAAAAACGAATTTGTCATGCTGCTGAAAACGTACGCTGACGTCAGAGTCGTCGTTCGCGCCTTTTTGATACCCAATGGTACCAAATACCAATAGGAAACTTATCTTGATATCGGAACCCAGACAAGAGCCTATCGCAGCAATGTAATTACGTCATAGTCGCATACGGACGAAAACGATGGTGGGCAACCAAATTAAGGAAATTTAAAAAACTGACACAGATCGCCGGAAATACATGGTAGGCAAAAAGGGCTTAGAGCGCTTGTGTTTGCATTACAAGCCAAGGACAATAAAGGTATCATCACGTGAGATTTATCTTTTGTCGACAAAGATGTCACACGTTACCGACCTACTAAACGAGTTTGATCAGGTTAAAATTGTCGAATGAATACTTGTTAGGTGGTTACATAAGGCGTGACATCCTCTTCGAAATTTTGACGCAATCACCCCCCCCCCCCCCCACCTCCGGCTAAACTCACTTTGTCACTTTTATTACTCCTTATTCTTCACTCCTCACTCATCAAACCTTCAAGTCTGGGCTTTGTTTCCAATTTTCCGCATTACGTTCACTCACCAGTCCCTGTCTATTAGCAAGACGTCAATAGAGGAGCTAAGATGTTGTAAGTGCATGTTTTCGAGCTTGTATCAATACGAATCCCATGGAATTGATTCCTTCTTTCATCAATTCGGTTCTGGTACCCAATGACTCAGTCTTACTCTAACATACGTTCTTTACTGAGTGATAACCTATTGTACAACAATTGGAGTTTGACATTTAACAGCGTAGAACAATTGGAGAGCATATTTATACCAATTGTACAAGGAACAGCGTTAGAAATGTTTTGAAATATGTCAAATGTTGTTGATGTTGCTGTGAGGTGTTAATGAGGTATGATATATACATATATATATTGATATGACACATGATGTTGGTATGAGTGACCAGAAGCTAACCAATAGTAGAGTCAATGTACTACCTATAACCGGTAGGTATCATGGTAAACTTTAGATCAGTAAAACTTACAGTGATATTTGCTAAAATTAAAAATGATGCAACACAAATTTGCGAAGGAGCCAGATCAAGTATGTAGGGTGGGGTGGGGGGGGGGGGGGGCTTTGACAATGCTAGCATGGGGGCTCGGAGCCCTGTTTCTCCCCCCCCCCCCCTCCATATTCCTGATTTCTTTACTGAAATGGTCATGTGGTGACGAGGGCAAGGGAGCCTCCCCTCCGACTTGTGTTCCGACATTTATTTTTCAGATACTATAAAGATAACCCGTGTATATATATTTAAGAGTGCAGGGTTCCATTTACAGATTTAAAAAATGCATGTACACATAAACCAAACTGTTGGCTGCGGCGCTGTTCGCTGCAAATTTTCAAGCTTAATTTCGTAAAAATACGCCAAACTTCGATTTAAAAACAGAGAATCACTTGCAACGGCCAAATGTCCATAAAACCATATTCGAAATCGAAAAACATGTTGCGTGCCGCTAGAATTTGGCGCAGTGTGTAAAAATCTAATAACCAACGCTAGTTTTATTGCCCCCTCTCCCCTTGGAAACAATTTTGCGGGCGGCCGGGGCCGGGGGGGGGGTCTTGTGGGCAGAGAACAGAGGGCGTAGGAGTACTTCACGCCGGCCGGCAAGGCAAGGCAGAGAGCAGAGGAGCTCACGTCATTGCTGTAGATAACCACCGACCGACCACGTGTACAAGACATTTCGTCACCACCCCGATGCGATGCTAATCCACAATCAACAATGACGTTATCATCCAGATATAGCGATGCCGATGCATTTACTGGTGTACCCCCTCTCCTCTCACCTGATGGCTGACGGCTGACCAGTGATCAATGGTCCACTGTCTCTGTCTGCGGCTACGACTGTAGCCTGTTTCCGTTTGCGTGGGACAGAACTATCAGTACTCAGTGGCATAACTTCAACCCAAAGGGCCCTAGGACAAAAAGGTGTGCCTCCTGCCCCCAAGTCCACTTAATTAGAGGCGTGGCGCAAACTCACGCCCCCCCCCCCCTCCTATCCGCAAAATAAAATTGGGCCCTGCAAATAAGACTGCTCATGGCATAAAAATTAGAACTCGAACTCAAAAGCATATACACGTCGCATGCGCTAGATAGCAGGCAAAATGTCCGATATTTAGCTAAACTTTCAGCGGTTTCGTGTTTTCAGGTAAAAAATGGAGCCCTGTAAAGAAGATGCATACATAGGAATGCCAATCCCTACCATTGACTAAATTTCCCGTGACCATTATTAGCCTTCTATTCACAATTAGTAAGTAATACATGGAGTTTGGTGGTTTACGGTTAGCGCTTTGGTTTGGTTGCTCTGTGGCCCTAACCTAACCTAACCTAACCTAACCTAACCTAACCTAACCTAACTTAACCTAACCTAACCTACAAAGGCCCTTTTCGTTGATCGAAGTCTCGTCCGTGTGAGGACATCTTCAGGATAGTCCGTCAAACTTCGTCTAATCACGACTCTGAAAGTCTGAAACAAATAAATGTCTTGTCTCAATCCTAGACATTTTAGGTGTCAAGCTGAATTTTTCGGAATATGTTCAGTTGAATTATTTTGGTCATACTTGAACTAAATCGCAATATTTTCGATAGTGTTATCTATATAATTTGATAAGCTACAACATTGCCGCTGTAACTTTGTCGAAGCCTCCCTTATCTTCGCCAATAATGATGGTTTTATGACATTCCGCCCCTATTTAGGGGTGGAAATTGATGACGCTATGGTTTGATTTCTATAGTTTCTTGAACAATGTTCAGGGGGGTATTCTGAACATGTTCTCAAAAATTCAGCTGGACACCTAAAATTTCTAGGTCGAACTCCAAAAGTCCTGGACTCAGACGTCTATCTTCCGACCTTAGCTCTAGTTTTCGATGATTTATACAAACTGGGCTGTTCTTCTTCAGAACTGTCTTGGACAGCTAACGAAACGATGAGAAAGTTTTAGAGGAGTTTTTATAGCCTTCCAATTTTCAAGCCAGTTTGTAAATCAGCTTTTTTGAACAACGTGAAATAATTCGGCAAATTAATGTCTAGTCTTTCCTTTTGTGTCCCATCATATAAGCAGAGAGCGAATTACCATTGTCGTTCATGTACCTACCAATTTGTTCTTGACCAGACAAATGCTAAAGTACCCAAGAGCAAACCCGAGGTGAGGCGCATAAGCGAATGTGGGCCCCAAGGTTCGGCCTGTTCGGGTCAGACAAAATGATTCACCCGGCATTACTAGACGGTGTATTCAGCATGCCAAACCGTGCGGTGACCCCTGACCCAGCGCAATGTTGCTTAACTTCTGTGATCTCACGAGAGCCAGTGTATCCAGCATGCTAAACCTTGCGGTGACCCAATACCCAACGCAATGTTGCTTAGCTTCTGTGATTTCACAAGAAACAGTGTATCCAGCATGCCGAACCGTTCGGGGACCCATGATCCAACGCAATCTTGCTTAACTTCTGTGATTTCACAAGAAACAGTGTATCCAGCATGCCGAACCGTTCGAAGACCCATGATCCAACGCAATGTTGCTTAACTTCTGTGATTTCACAAGAAACAGTGTATCCAGCATGCCGAACCGTTCGAAGACCCATGATCCAACGCAATGTTGCTTA
>QKMV01000252.1:0-26161 GCA_003287335.1 Lednia tumana
CACCGACGCCAATAGACCAGTGCCACAGGGCGAGTTGTCAATACAGTGCGTCGTTAAACACCACAAAAAAAAGAAAAAAAAGAACGATACTGCCGCCAAGCAGAGGTCAAAGGCCGGATCCACCAGGGGGGTAACTGGGCCCCCGGCCCCCAACAAGATTATTTGCTACTCCACTCCCCACAACCCTGCCTCCAATACATAAAAGCTTTGTTAGATCATTACCAAGGTCTTTGTTTACACCTAGATGGGGACAAATGAAGAAACGATGCATTTCTGGAGTTACAAAACAAAAGCAGGCATAGCAGCTAGAAAAATCTACCTGGTTAGTAGATTATTTTAATTACTGCAGTCAAACTTTAAGTGGCAGAGACACCAAGCTTGGTTAATTCCATAGAGAATTCAACTGGATTTCTAACAAAATTTATTTGCCATTTTTATTATCGTTACTTTTTTAAATACTCAGGTTTCAGTTGAAAAAAGTGATCACATAAACCTCTGTTCAACAAAAAGTAATGAAATTAAATATTTCAAATGTCATTTTGTCAGAAAGCTCCTTAAATTCTCTATGGGATGAAACAGTTTGATGCCTCTACCTACAGTTTGATAGTAGCAATAAAAATAAACTGAAAATCGGGTGAGTTTTTCCAGTTGCCCCTGGAGTCACCTTAGATGTCTGGCTATCACCTCCTTTCGCTCTTTATACTTTCTTTTCTCGGTTTAACGGCTGGAATCTAGATTTGTCATGTCCTGAATAAATCTCAAAAGCTAACTAATTATTATTGGGCCCCCTAAGGCCAGGGGCCCCCTAAGGCCAGGGGCCCCCTAAGGCCAGGGGCCCCCTAAGGCCAGGGGCCCCTCTGCGACCGCGGTCCCTGCAGGTTCACACCTTGAAAATACGAAAATCAATACAAACTACACAAAACACGTTTGGGTAGGTTCTAATTTGAACCCAATTTCTAGGCGACGGGACTTGAAGCATGTCACCTGTTAAAAGGACGATTCGACAAGTGACTTCGGCGGGGACGAGAACTTGAGATCTGCGTCAATGCCATTCAATTTATTTACACTTTTTCAGTAAGGCCGATTCTTTAAATTCTTATCTGCTCGATTCACTGGGGTCTCAGCTGAGCCATTACCGATATTTTTGTCGCAATACGATGACGTGCTATGTGACCTTTGTTTTGCCGTACTACGTGTAAGGAAAATACGAAATAGAATTTTAGCCTCGTCAAACGATTAGGTCAGTGCAAAGATAACTTTTAAAACTAAAAAAAATCACAAGGAAATTTGTGTGGCCTCGTATCTTTTCGTCTCATTTTTGTTTGAACAGCACTAGTGAAGTCCATTCTACAATTGGATTTAAAAGAATGCATTTGCCGCCAAAAAGACACCCATGCTCAGGGACAGAGGACATATTTTCTTGCCTGTCTATATATAGTTCTTTAGAAATGTCGTGTGTAATCTCTGTAGTTGAAAAATTGTTTTGTGGTTTGTATAAATATATATATACATGTCTGGAATGGTTGTGAGAAATTCCCACGGACAGCCACAGCCTGAATAACCCGACCCTGGAACGAACCCAAAACATTCCTTCCTCAGTAATTTACCTGTGTTTCCAGAAGTGGGCTCAATCAGGACGTCTCCTGGTTTCAGGAGTCCTCTCTTCTCGGCGTCCTCGACCATCCTGAAGGCAATACGATCCTTGACACTTCCTCCAGGATTCAGGAACTCGCATTTGGCCACTGCCGAGGACAAAGTCATTTCAGTCAAATGGATCTCTCGTTCGCAACAACCCGCGAAACGTGATCCTTAGAAGACTCCTAACTTACACATCTCGCATTTGATGCCGAAGGACTTGGGGATGCTGTTCAGCCGGACCAGAGGCGTGTTGCCAATGGCGTGGAGGATGTTCGGCATTATCTTCAGCGATTCCTTGCTGAAAGGACATGTCCAGTTAGCTTTATAGGGGTAAGCACATCTTCGCACCAAAATAGCTGGCTACGGCCCGAAGAACCAGCGCACATAAAGTAATTAGCGATCAGAAACAAACATGGCAATATTCATGCTAGTTTTAAAAAAACTGCTCTCACAAACTGGGTAATCACTGCGTAGTAAAATCGCTCAAACGTTCGCCAACTATGCTATCTACTTTCCGGGTGATTCAGAGGATAGAAGAAGTAGAAAGCAATTTTACGAAAAGTTTGAAAAAGTTGTATTGATTTTACTGAGCATTGGATATCCAGTTCGTGAATTAGTTTTGATGAAAACCACCGTGCTAATATTAGCGAAAAGATATGAGCAAGAATATGAGCCTAGGTTTTTGTTTTGGTCATATATTCTTCTCCATTTTTTTTCAAGCTAGACAAGACCAGTGATTGGCACATAAACGAGATGTTAGCGATGTGCTGACATAGTTTAAGGTCATTGACAAATATCTGTACCATATATTCCATTTGCTGTAACTGCGGTGCCTATGGAGCCTACTTGATGATTAGGATACCAGTTTTAATTAGGCGTATTAATAGAACTTTCATCCGGCTGCTACAAGAGTGTGAGACTCGCGGATGGAAAGTAGAGACAGACATTTGAGTTTTATTAGGCGACCATTCGTCGAGAATTCGATCTACTTCGGTTATTCGGTCTCTAAATCATTCATCGCTTGCGGTCCGATGAGAGCGGGAATATTGAAGACATGTGAAGAACGATGGTACAGACTTCAGCGCCAACCAGAGCCAAAAAACTCGGAAGTAGATCCGATTGGAATTGTGTCGCTGCGAATGAATCTAAATTCTTATCTCCATCAAATCCTTGAAACGAATCGAATACGCATTGCCGAATAATCTCTTGATTTTTAGAATATTTTTTAGAATATTAACATCACTTTAAAAGTTTATTCCTTGTAATCTCTTTTGATTTGTTTCGGAAGAACGGAGTATGCTTAGCGCACACAAAACGTATAATTCTTTATTGTGTTACGATACATACGATATTACTTTGTGAATACGAGAACACTGAATGGTCTTGTTCTCGTGTACCTACACTGTGTTTTTTGATATCTAAAGCAGAATATAAAAGCCGCTAACGTCATCATAATACGCCATTAAATGCAAGGCAAAAGGAATTGTCTTGCTCTCGTATAGTTTGCATTGTGGTGTTTGAAATGCAGAATATCACAGCCGCGAATGTCGTCATAAATAATACGCCAGTAAATGATAGGGAAAAGCAATGCAAATGTACCGTGTAATTAGCAACATTATGCAGGAAAACAATCATTCCTTCTCACGAGACTTTGCTTCTTCTGATGCATCACAAAATGCGTGGAACTGGCTGCGTATTAGACAGCAAGGACTGTATGGCAAATACATTTGTTTGCTTGTATTGCGTGCGTCCATCCCATGCAAATTTGAGTTCGCGAAGGCCACAGGTGGTTTCTTATACCTGCTTCGACACATTCAAGGAATCTCGTACATCAACGCAAAATAGCGCTACACGATGATTTTACGGCAATATACTGACGGAAATCTCCCCACGGAAATGTGTTATTTTTCTTCCGGCATTTCCTCTCAGTACGCGTTGATAGAAAACAACTTTTTGATATCAAAATTTCAGCCTCATAAAAGCGGACTATGAATCTGCCATTGGAAAATGACACGCAACACATTGGCGAATCCTTCCATGATAATCGCACGCATGTAAACTGCATAATACATACCTACCCAAAAGTTCAATATCATGATGCTTGCAATATGAGGAATCTCGCACACATTGTGCAGTACCGTTGGTCGCCTGAATCCAGGCTTTGGATCAAATTTCCCAGGTACTCTATTCGAAACTCCTCATGATAAGCGGTGACAGATACTCACTAAGGCACCACGGAGTGCGGTGACGTTTTGGGGTCGGCGCCCACGTGCCAAGTGCATCTACTCGGGATGTCTGGGCGGACGAACTCCATCTTCTCCCCGTCTTTCCTGCCCTTGTTAGGCACGGGGGCGATTGGCACCTTGTTGCTCATCCTCGCTGTCGACAAACACACCACGTGGTATACAATCTGGACGTTGGTCCTGTGTCGTTACCTGACTCGCACAGCGTCAGGGTTAGCCGGCAAGGCGAAATCGCCAACATTTTTAGCACGGGCTAAATCGCAAAATCAATACAGGCAATTGTGTAGTAAGTTTCCATCCTAGGCTTTCGTTTACGAATCATTAAAAGTACCAAAGTCAATTGAAAAAATTACGATCTGGGGTCGAATGCTATAAGACAGTGCTAACAAAGTGGATCTCTTAGAATACAAACCCTGTTCGTAAATCATTTTTTTAACTAGTGCTAAGATTTTAGGAGATAGACATGCACGGGTCCAAACATTTTTCATACAAACACTACTTAACATTTGGTAATGGTAACTAAATACGTAAATGTCTAGATTTGCCTAACTGTCATAAGTAAATTAACATGTTGTAAACACCGCTAATGGGGTAAACATCGATCAAATACCTTCAGGCTACCACTGGCAGGCTCATGTCGAATAGACTGATCACATCTACCTACCCCAATGACCTTCTCTATTTGTAAGATGACGTGAAATTGAATTACGATTCGTATTACTTGTGATGGGTGCGTTGTATCAACGTAAATCGTGGGAGGTGGACATACCTTCGCTTTCTAAGTGCTCTCGTTGCCTCGCCAACACAGACAGACTGACTACTGACTAGTGCTAGTCCAGCTAGTCCTTGGCGAATCACGTGTGCCGGTGAGGCAGAGGAGAGCCGGTTCGTTTAGCACACGACGCGTCGACGACGACTGAGCGGACCTGCGAGGCGGACAGACAGGCAACTCGGCTCGATATGTGGACTCGTGTCGAGGTACCGCGCAATCGCCTTGGCCCTGCCTGCCCCGCGCCTGACCTCGGCCTAACCCCGCTCCGAACGCCGCCGACGAGCACACATCAAAGATAACCCATTCAATTCGGACTCGGTATTCGCGCGCGGCAAATGTGCTAAAATTAGCGAATTTTTATTTTCACCCCTCTCTGGCTCGCGCGAAGATCGCATTGAAGAAGCATCGTGAAGAATTGAGTTTGCTATTATTAGCAGGCCGAGTGTGGTAGCTAGCAGTTGTTCCGCGCCACTCCTGTCTGTCGCAATGTTTAGGGCGGTGGTCGACCGTCAAATTCCACAAATGCCGGACTAAGGTACTAGCAATTAGGTGGACAAAAGAGCAGCAGACTCTTTTCAATAGGGCCATGGGGGCCTGCTCAGTCCTCGGTGGCACAAAATAGGGGCTCGTCATTTTTGCAGTCAGGTGATCCCGGGTTCGATCCTGGCGCAGGCCGACTTGGTGTTTCACCTCTGACGTAATTAACTTGAAATAAAAACAAATAAATTTTCACGACCTTTTTAGGCAACTGATGGGATGGCTTCTATATTTCACGCACAGATATCCTCCTTGTTTACAGAGTAGCCTACCTCACTTTTCCGGCGCTATGTATGAATCATCCATGGAGGACTCTTTACGCATCATCGGAGCTTGCGTAGCCATTCATTTTATTAACCGTTAACTCAGTATTCTGACATAAATACATTAGGTACAGGTTTTTTTTTGGGCTAACACCTTCTCAAGTACCGCTTGCTTCGCCAATTAGCATCAATGGTTCAATTTATCCAAATTAAGGGATAAAATAGTCATAGGAAAGTGGGAAGGTATAAAAAATAAACACGTACATTTTTCAAAAAGTATTTCTCCAAATTATTTATTTATGCCTCCGATTGTAAATACCTGAGACCATGAGTTCGTTTGCAATGTCACCTACACCAATTCAAAAGTCACCCAATTGATGGTCTCGCAGAGGAAATAGGAAGCACACACGCATAAATCGAAGGCATTGACCTGATCGACAACCCCTATGCTAGGTTTGAAATGATGTAGTATGTGATATGCTGTCCATGTGAGACGTCGGCGGTGCTGGCGTCGACACCTAGACGCAGAAGTGGAGGATGACTTGGAAGGCCATGTAGACGGTGGTTCCTAGTCCGGCCATGTATGCGATGGCGCGAGCGGGCTGGGGAACGACCCAGACGGCGTAGACGAGGGTGTGGATGATTCGGGCGGCGGTGAACACGCGGAACAAGTTGACAGCCAGGAATGCCGACGGATTGGTGAGTACGTACAGGAACGACACCACCCAGAAGACCGGGATGTTCTCCAGGTCGTTCAAGTGAGCCCTGCAAGGACGCAAGCGAAGATACGGGTCAAACGGGTGCAGGGGTCACGTTTTGGGAACAGCTTTGGTAGCACATGGGCCCGGGAGAGCTTTCGGCAGGTTGAATTTCCCTTCGTAATAGGTTATTGTTAATAATTCAAAATTTTATGTTGTAACCGTGAGACGAGAAAATAAAAAATTGCACGATAGTACGATTTCTGTCGCCAAAACAATCAGAAAACTTCGGCTATTTTTCGAAGGTGGCTTCGGGCTAGTAAGAGCTCTGCTGTGAACTTACACTCTTTTACTGGGGGAGTATACTTTTCCACCAGGGGCGCGAGTGCATTTAACACAGGACGGTACGCTTGAGTCTATACTATGGATGTAACGCAGTATGTTCTCTTCGGTGTACACTCTAGACTCTCCCCATGGGCCCTGGGGGCACAGGGCGATGAAAAGGTCACAGCTGTCACGTTTAGGGGTGGCATGTTTTACAACGTATGGGTAAATGTGAGCGAGCGCCTATGCTCAAATATTGATGAGCTTAATTGTATTTACATTCTTCCTTTGTTAATGTTATAAACGGGACTTGCATATTGTTCTAAGGAATAATAAAAAACTACTCGACCGAGTTGCCTCAAAATAGATATAGTTCTATTCTGGTACGGTTTGCAAAGTCGCTCAGACTTTCCGTTTGAGCTCTAATAGCGGTTAGAGCAAACAGACGAAAAATTCTAATTAATTTTCGGATGCAATTTTGTAGTCACATCAAAAGTCAGCATCCGAGCATTTGTTTTTTAACGACGAAATAAATTACAGTCCAGCGGCCATGTTTGGAAGAGCTGCATGATATAATAATTCGAACGTCCTTGTAGCGACGGCGGCACGCACACAACATGTATGTGCCATCGCAGATGAGCAAGTGAACATTGTACAACGCCATCCCAGCAAACTCAAGATACTTTTCAACGTGCAATTGACTTTGCCAATCATTGACGCCGATGATTGAACCATCGTGACGAGTAACCAACCTGCGAACGCGCTCCACATCGGGGTCGTTGAGGATGACTTTGGCTTTGTGCCCTTTCGCGTCCTCGGGGTTGGCGAACGCCTGTCAGACAAGACGAAACAAGACATTAGATAAGATTCAGGCTCTGGCCATCGGACTTCATCATGGACACATTTTGATGGCATACACGCTAGAAATCGGAGGAAGGACAGTAAATGCTCGGCATGGATCTTTTTTCGGATTGGAACGTAACGACGAAACAAAGCATTCGTCCCAAAGCCCAGTTCAGTTCGGGAGAGGAATTTGAGGATTTGAAGCTAGTACAAAGCTTCAATCCCCTTGCCATCAACCTCTCGAAAGCATGAAAGAGTTGAGGAATCCTGCTGTTCAAGTTGTTCCGTTCTTCGGAAGGGACGTTAAGCGGTGGTCCCCTTGGTGCTTTTCGACAGGAGTTTGCTACGGCACCGGGCTTCCCCTCTTCTCTATTAGTTTCATCATCACCCTAACATTCTTCGACGCCACGTGACCAAAGCCACAAGGCGAAGAGTCGAGAGCGTCGTTAAACACCACATCATGAATCACACGGAACTAAATCATTTTAAACAAACCAGCCGTTTGATTCTCTGGTACAGATGAGGAACGCTTAGCATTAGTACGGCAACGGCCAAAATCTTGATGCTTAAAACAGCCGAGTAAAATGCGTACGCCGCAAACACGGGATTCTGCAGACTTAGCAAACTTGCGCCCGCCATTGTCGAAAATTTAAAGAATGCGAGCTGAAAGTGGAAGTAATACGCCTTTCGCGTCTTTCTGAATAGCTTTGCAAAATCGAACTGATACTGGATCCAACTTATTAGCGATTATTATATTTTTAACGTGTCAAAAACTTATCAGGATAAAAATTAAGTGTTTAATTTGCCCGTGTGATTCGACCTAGCGGCTATCTTGTCATCGTAGATAAGTAGACTATATAAGATAAAGCCAAACCTTCTTTGAGATCCTCTGTTTGGCAGTAAGGATGACCATGCTGAACATTTTGATAGCCAGCACGCAAGTGTATATCGCGTACGCCCGAAATACAGGGTTTTCTATACTAATTACTTGTGATAAACTCGACATTGTGAGAAAGATGCTACTCGGGTGTTGGGAAGGAACAAACTGTTCTGTTCCGAGAAGCTAAGCACCTAGAACTGAACTGGAGTCTAAGGCTAGACCCCATTTTTACACGTCAAGAGCATACCATGCTCAAGGTTAGGTGGTCAGTGTAACATGAGAAGACCGGTCACGTGTTGTTTATTTTTTTAAAAGGTAAATTCAAATTTTTAGTAGTCCAGCAAAGTCATCGCTGCGTACTAACACAAAAGCATGTTCCTGGTTTCAAACACTCAATAAAGTGACGAACCCACAGGGTTAGATATGTTACATAGGAACCCCTGACTTTATCAAGCATTTCAATTCAATTTTCTCCCCGCCTTGGTGATGGCATGTCGTTTTCTGCTCGTCAATAATGACATTGACAACTCGCTAGGACGCCCCGGTGTAAATGGTGTAGGACCACAATACCGCGTTCGATTCGGAAATAAGATTTACTGAACTCGAGTTCGAAGCGAAAATGAACTTTCGGGATGAGCGGACGTGGCCGTTGTAATCTATGACTTCGAAGAGCAACTTGATCGGCAATAGTGGGTCAACCTCTTCTCGGCATCAGCGATAAGATTATTGTCAATTATACCTACCTATATAAATACTCAGGGCTCAACAAAAAATGTAGCATCGAGTTTAACATATTTTGATCATGGAGTTGGAAGAGCTGGTTTAACTGTCGTGTCAAGTTATCAAATATGGACGAGTACTTTTAACATTTTGTAACACCGGTTGCGACTTCGTGCTGTTTATTTGTAACGTAGAGAAATTCAAGCAGGAGACAGCAAGTCATCGTAGCGAACTTACAGTGGCTACAAACACTCAAATCAGAAAGAACGCACGAAGTTAGGGAGTGAAACAAATTATTCCAATTTTCTTACCTTCTTGGCGAATCGTTGTCTACCCGTCAAAAATGCCATGGACAACAATTTTATCGCCAGGACGCCGGTGTAAATGGCGTAGGCCCGGAATACCGGATTCGATTCGGAAATAAGGTTTACCAAACTCATGATTGCGGCGAAAAGGAACTTATGGGATGAGCGAACGCGGCCGTTAGACTACTGGTAGCGGCTTGATGAGCGTCAGATAATAAACTGCCAATTCACTGACTGGCCTTGTAGACGATTGTGGACAGCGGTAGGAGTGAAGGAGATTCGGTATCAGTAAAATGTTGCTTTAAGCGATAAGACGATGTTTAAAATAAATTCGATAATCAACTCGATGTGTTGAAAACTTGTGCTGTAGAAATTTGACGACCCCAATTTTAACGGAAATATTATTCCAATGGTTATCCTACTAATCTAAGCGTAGCTTCAGATAAACAGTCGAGAACAGCTGATATGACTGTCAGAATTCAAATGTGGATGAGATATTTTAAAAATTAGAAAAAAAAACGTTCATAATAAAGATCGCAAATGGGACAGAAATAACAACATCATTTTCAGAAATCCCGAGCAAGAATTAAAACTGGGTTCGCATTTGTTTGACGAAATTTGACGTTTCATTTGACATTTCGCGCTTTGTCGCCATGTTGCAAATTTGCCAGATGTTTCTCTCCACGGCCACAGCCCTGCATGTCGCATTCGTTTGATTTGATCCTGTGAAGTATGTGGCCAGTGAGGGGCTGTAGATTTTAATTTAGTTTGTTTGACAGGTTAGATGGTATAAACTTGGCTGTTCATGACCGTTAAACATGAATTATAACGCAAATCAAGGAGCCAGGCATCGTAAGTGTAGGTGGTCTCAATGGAATTAGAATGTGGTGAAGCTCCTGCTATGTAGATGTTTTAGGTTATGTCATACATTGCTGACTAACCGATTACTCTGATGCATTTTGTCGCCTGCCTTTTCTTAAATTGAACGTAATTTGCTCGTAATTGTTACAGCTGAATGATTTACATTGTAGTGTTTGCCACTTCTGATTTTACTTGGACACCTTTGTGGAGTGCCTTAGGTTTTGAGAATCGTTTGGGTAGTTAGAGAACATAATAACTTAGTGCCTGAAAATATTGACATTTAGTTGTATTAGCCTTTCAGCTCTTTATACTTAGTTCATTTCATTTTATGTTTGTTTCAAATAGTATATTCTGTAGTCTAGCTTACTTGTGTGATTTCATCGCACACAGCTATATGGCTACCGATAATATATACAGTAACTTAACTTGCTTCATTTCATCACAATAGCTGCGCAGAAAAGTGGCAGAAAGCCCAAGTATGTAGCCGATCCTTCGGTGATGAGTCCTCCCAGTTATCCACCGCCATACAACCCATATGCAGCGCCTGTGGGATCCGAGCCAAACTATGCATTCGACAACAGGAGCGGGCCGCCTCCACAGTATGCTCCCAGTCCAGATTATCCTCAGGTGATTTAAATTGTGGCAGTGATATAAGAAACCATACCTTATTGAAGCTTGGCAATTAACAACCAATTTTATGATTGTGAACTATAAAGCAGCAGCAGCAGTCTCCGTATCCGAATCGAGGCTATCCACCAGCGCAACAGGAGCAGGGCTTCTCTATACCGAGCCAGTTCCTAACGGACCCAATAGTCTCTAATGCCGCCATGCAATATGGACAGGCACTGGTTGGATCGGGACGAAAGATGATGGACCGTGAACTGGAGAAATATGTGCCTATTGCTCGACTCAAGTTAGTCCCACTACTCTGACTTTTACGAATCCAATTTTTTAAAATATTCTTATTGTACCTGACTCATCTGATCGCAGATACTACTTTGCTGTGGACACTGCATACGTAACCAAGAAGCTGGCTTTGCTGTTCTTCCCATTCACACATTCGGACTGGTCGGTGAAATATGAGCAAGAGGAGCCTGTTCAACCGAGGCATGAGATCAACGCTCCCGACCTTTACATCCCCGTAATGGCTTACGTCACCTACGTGCTGGTGGCGGGGCTTGTGCTTGGTGTTCAAGACAGGTGAGTTGGCACACTTTTTCTGTTCTGGACCCAATTTCAAATAATTCCATTCCTTTCTACCACTCTCATTAGTGTCAGCATCCTTCAAATCTTTCCAGCCTTAATATTTTGAATAGTTCTCTGCATGCGTGTAACTCTTGCTTTCCTTATTTTTATACTTCTTAGACCTGCTGATTCGACTTTTCTTTCTTCTAAGACGATGAATTCAAAAAGTATCATACCCCCACCCAAGCTTTTTAACCATACCTTCTCCTATTGACACGGCTACATTCCATTCTTGTCAATCCTTTTTCCTCCATTTTCCCTAATACTTTTCTCAATCTCATGCTACCTTGACAAGGAATAAACTTTTAAAGCCAATTACACGGCTAGTAATAATTTTAAGAATGTTAAAATCACTTCAAAAATACCTGCTTACTTGAGGATCCTCGATCCTCGAGTAAGCAGGTATTTTTGAAGTGATTTTAATATTCTTAAAATCATGCTACCTTCTTTACCTTTTCAATATCTTCCACATTACCAATCCTATGTGGGTCCCAAACTGCTAAAAATTCCAGTATTGATTGCACTATAGTTCTGTAAGTACACCTTTTCCTCTACTTCTTTACTAATTCTTGTTGGCATCCTCATTAAAAGTCAGCTATTCTTCATTTTGTTAGTTGCTCTGTTGACTTGATTTCTCCAATCCATTCTATGATCTAGCCTTATTTCTTTCGTTCCCTTTTAATAAGTTCATGTCCTTTCATTTTTATGTTGCATTTCTCTCCTTTTCTTCTTTCTGCTGAATTCGACTGTTTCACGTTTACTCACGGTCAACTGCATTTTCTTGTCGTCCATCCAGAAATGTATTTCATCAATCGTTGTGACGCTGTGTGTTTAGGTTCAGTCCCGAGCAGCTTGGCATCGTGGCTAGCACAGCACTGGCATGGCTCGTGCTGGAGATTGTCGTGGAGTTGGTCACCCTCTACATCACCAGCATTCGAACAAGCCTCAAAACTTTTGACCTGGTTGCGTATGGAGGCTACAAATACGTCGGGTGAGCCATTGACTAGGCCTAGGGGGATTGAGTGTTCTGTCAGTGTGTACCTACGTACCTATTAAATCTATATTTTTTGTTATATTCCTGTACAATTTTTGGACTTTGTTTTCTTTTCAGTGTCATCTTTGCAATATTTCTGAGTATGCTGTTCCAAAAAACAGGATATTACGTTGGACTCATCTACTTCAGTTTCTCTCTAGCGTTTTTCTTGGTATGAGCTTGATTTCCATATTTACTTTAATATCTAGTGTATACTGCATGGTATGTTATCCTTAATAATATAATATTTTGGCTGTATTGCAAACTATCGGCCAACAATCAAGTGGTATTTTGCTCTAGGTGCGAGCGCTGAAGGCCAACGTTCTTCCCGAGGGAAATACAGCGGCCCATGACCCTTACGCAGTTTCGGCAGGCAACAAACGACGACTCTACCTCCTTCTGTTTGTCGCCGGAATTCAGCCTGTCATGATGTGGTGGCTATCTGCTCATCTCGTAAACCCTCCAATCCCCAAAACGTAGCCCGCTAAGATTCCAACTTCTTGCGGTTCATTTGATAGGAAATATATTTGAGGGTCATGTAGCGTTTTGCTATAATGCTGGAGAGTTCTCTTTTTTACATGAGAGTTGTAATTTCACCACTATAACGATTCTTAATTTTCTATTATGTTAATAGTAGGAAAGAAAATTATGTTAGCCTAATTTAATTTATCTTTTATCAGAAAAATATTTGATATGTCGATACCTTATTTATTAGAGATATTGTAAGTGTGGATGACTACTTTCTGCAGCGCTGCTTTCACTGTGAACAGGGTCTCAATGTATGTACATCATACTTGCAAAATATAATTTCATATTTTACCTGGCTGAAATGGCTTTTTCTAAGAGTTGAATCCCCGTCTCCGTCTTTCCATTCCTCTTTCTTTCGTAGTCCTACGTTTTTGAATAAATAAACCTCGCTGTATTCCCGATTTGCATGTTAGTACCGACAGATGACACCAGTTGTTCGACTTCACGTCATATTGACCCAATCACAAGGCCAGCGAGCGGCCACTGGCGGGCTCTTGTAGAAACATTCAGTTGTGTCTATGAAGTGAGTGCAAACATGGCGGAGAAAATGGGTAAGCCGCCGCCGAACCTGGGAATAAAACCCGTGCCTATGAAGCTGTTCGCGACATGGGAAGTGGATAGGACAGCGCCGAATTGCGTGCCAAGGTAATTACGACGTCATGCGTACTTTTCGCAACATTTGATCACGGTTTTCACACAAGATTCGTGTTATTGTCTGGTGTCATTGACATTCCTGGTGTCAAGTTGTCGATGCTTTCGGTAGGCGTAGACCGCGACGATGCATGCTGCCTGTCAGTAGTGCACTTCTCTGTACTTTCCTTTGTCCACGGTTTTAATTCAATGTCAGGGCACGGTTTATTACATATTTGTAGAAAAAACTCCCTTCAAAACCAACTGCAAATTTTTTCTCCGATTCGAATCCGCCCTGAAAATCCAGCTGATTGCACCTAAAAAAGGGGAGAGAAGGGTGTCGACAATGCACTTCTGTGCAGCGATAGTGCCCACTGTCATATTTATGAGCCGACTTTCTATTTGCGTCCTATCCCAGTAGTAATACTATGCGAATATAATCCTATTATTTAATCATTTTTATTTCTAACTTTATTAGAAACAACAGATATCTACCTATAGGTACCTATGCACGTACAGCTTCCCAGAAGAATGTCAACTTAAACAAACCCAGCCCTTGTATTGAAACCTAGGTATCTCCACTCTTTCCGTAGAACCAAATCGAAGGTAAATAGAATTGTGGGCCATGGGACGGATCCATTTACATTAAGATAGCAACCAATAACAACATTCCACCTTGGCTACGGCATGAGCTCTTCATTGTTATTTTACTGCCCGTACATCACACACATGTGGTGGCATTGTTGCATTCTACATGCCATATATTCCCCAGTGACGTGGTGTACAGTTGCATCGAATACCGATAGTCACACACGTCACATGTGTAAGTGTCTTCCATATAACACGTACTGTTTCGTGAGATAATGTATACGTAGCACATGTGAGTGACACGAGGGCGCTACAGGTAATCGCTCACCACGTGGGGCGCCTGTCGGTTAGGCTGCACGAATGACACATGGGCTACCTGAGAGCCGCTATTGATTGCCGCAGGCTAGCACCAGCACGAGATCCGTCACAGATTAGGTGTGCCTACACGGATAGCTGGCTGTAATGTTGGCTTTATCTTTATTGTTTCCAGGCTCATTGTGTATTTGCCCATCGTGTTCTAGATCACACTTATCGCTTTAAATACGTTGACTGCGACGGAGGTGACCTATACATAAATTCGTTTTCGCTGTTGACAGTTCGGCTGGTAGACTGGTAACGACTTCACTTGCTTTGACTGGAATGGACCATTTTCATAAGCTCCATCCCAGAGTCAATAAGTACGAAATAAAAACGTCGCTCAAAATGTTTTTCCTACAATATTAATTTTTTTCGTCCTTATTGACCGTGGAATAGCTATTTTTAAATATTATTGCGACTAGGTAACTGATATTCATGTCGGGTTAAAAGTTCATGTCAAATAGAAGTCATAAAATAAAATACTTGGGCACTAAGAGCGCGTGAAAATTAAATGGAATTCCAAATTTGATTGTGCGTGCTTGTGGGGCTGGCATATGAAAAGCGGACGTAAATTACGATCCACTAAAAAAGACTAGCCATCGAGCGCATACGGTGACCACGACGTCACCACTAAGTCACCTATTTCTCACGGCATGTCGTAAGCGTGCTCCATTCTGGCCGGACAATGCACGGGCACGACAGTAGAAGAGCCAGTGACCTTTCAGATCTGACCTGTCGCCTGCACGGGCGACAGACCCAAGCGCGATCCCAAGTTCACTTGTTATCGCGGCGCGTTGGTTTGGTTGTTGCTCTGATCGATGTCGATTCTTTATCGGGCCGCCTCATCGGCGACACGCGAATAGTTGATCCGTGGTCGAACCCAACACCAGGGTGGCTGTCTCGAAAGACATCATGGGGACGAGAATACCCGTCTACGAGAATCTTTCGAGACTGTCACCCTAATCTGTTTGAAACATGATTCTCGGAAGTCACCGAAGTTAAGTAACACTTCCCGGGCTCCGAGGCTGGATGGGTGATCTAGTTTAGTTTGCGAGAGACGTTAGAGGGTTTCAAGCTGTAGCTCAGCAGATTTAGTCGCTTTGCCATCAACTTATCCACGCCTAGGGTTAGTGGAGGAATCTTGCTGTTCGAGTTGTACCGTCTTTCGGATGGGACGTTACGTGGTGGTCCCCTTGGTGCTTTTCGACAGGAGTAGGCTACGCGCCGGCGAATGCTTTCCCCTCTTCCCTTCACAGGGCAAAGAGTCGAGTGGGTCGTTAAACATCAAATAATCAATCGATCATTCATCTACACCAGTGCCACAGGGCCAGGGTGGCAACACTGAAGGTCCGTCGTTGACCACCATAAAAGCAAACAATAGGAATTGCTATCTAAACAATGTCATATGTCAGATCGAAAACCTGGGAGGAGTTTCGGGCACTATACCGGACAAGATATCACGATGTCACCGTGCTAGACGCAATCATGAACGGTTCACACTTCCAGACAGTAAATACACTACATGCACTTATATTTGCATAATATTCACCTTGATGACACAGCCAGCCGACCTAACACAAGTATTGAAGCCATGACATTGACATCGCGTACGTGTAAGCACGTGACAGTGAGTGTGACATCACACACACACACGTATTCCCCACGCTACAGCTGCCAGTATCATTGACATTGAGATTTCTGTCTTTTTATCGTTTTATTTTTCGTGTTTTCTTAATTGCGTGGTGATGCTTATTTCGGGCGATTGTGCGCCATTTATAATTGCCATGCGAACGGCGTCGCAGTGCTCAGTCTTCTAGGTATAGTTGCGTGTCGTTGTTGACCATTAATTAGCACTTACCTGCCAATAATTAGAGCGAGCGAGCGTTGGCTTGCGAAGCGTCTTCCATTCAACTCTCATGGCACTTGAGTTTTTTTGTTTGTTGTTTTGTTTTTTGTTTTTTTTTGTTGGCGCACCACAGGCCAGCCGGAATGTCCGATCGAGCTGAGTTTTTGTGTGAACACTGGCCGATGCTAACTTAGTTCTTTCTAGTTTGTGAGCCAAATTGCCTCAGTAGCGCATTCAGTGAAATATATTTGAAACTCGAAAAATCTCTCAAGATTAACATGGGGAAGATTTAATAGTAAACATTGTTATGTAGCTCAACTATAGTAAGTGAATTGATGAAGATAGAGTATGCTGTGGTTTAAAGTGTGCCATCACTTATTTTACGATAAATTCAATCTGACAAACGATTGTTCATGCCGAATGAGTCTCCGCGAGCTCATTAAACGCGACGGACAAGTGCATAGTCTCGGTATAGTTGCGTGTTTACGTTGACCATTAACAGCAAGTACCAATAATGAGTAAAGTAATGATACAGCGGTAGAAACCAGAAAGAAAGACGAGACGAGTGATTTGCAAGGTTGACCGCATGGATTGCACCACTTTTTCATCTGAAGGCGACACGTTTATGGGGTAGGGGGGATTTGGAGATGCGAATCAATGATCATCATTAACAGGTCATTAATGATTCATATCCTTCGCCTGACAGCCATGCGTCATATCCCGACCGAATGTGATCCAGCATCATATATACGGACCGAGCTGTATGGTAACAATGTGCTGATACATAATGCATGCGTATGCAAATCACATGTCGGAAGACCCCAAGGTGGCATCGGGCTACGCAAACAAAAGTCAAGTGCTTGGGTGCATGCTAGCGATCTGGTCGGGATATCGTGGGAATAGGAATAGGATACATTGTTCGGCTTCCTCTTCGTAGGTAGGTACCATATATTATGCATAATGTGATGGAATTCAATGCCGATCGGTGATCATGAAGGTTCTGTGATAGGTGCATTCATACATATCTAAATCATTACGGGTAGACTACATAGAGTGCTCTGGCGGCATTTGCCTTTGCTAGAAACCTATACGTGCAATTTAAAAAAAAAATTGCTGCAGATATGATATGGATGTGCAGATATGCAGATATGAGTCTCAAAAATTTAATATACGTGCAATTATTCCCCCAGTTTCCGGTGGCAACGCGGAAAAACGCACTATTCCTCTGATATCGTTGAATCTTTCAATCACTCGTAAACTTCTAACTAGTAAAGTATATTAAGCCGCTATTCAGCTGGGACGGTTCGATTGGTCGGTATAAGATTCTCCGAAAGGAAAAAGTACGTAGACGTAGTGGGTGTTTTCATGGGGTGGCATCCGCCATTTTCTACGAATAGACGGAAGGCACCATCATATTATTCTTTCCAGCTGATCCAACTTTGTTGGAGAGTCGTCGTAATTGGACCTTTTCGCAATTTGGACCAACACTTGTACTCAAACTAGTATATATAGTCAGGTGCGTGGTATATATATATATATAGGCCATCAAGTGATAGGGTGCCTTTGGTAAGTTCTTTTGGTATATCTGTAATAGCTGGTGACAAAATTAACACTCCTGCGTCTAAAAACCCCTGCATGTAATTGGCTGTTGCTACGGTGATAAAGTGATTACAAGCTAGCGATTATTGAAAAACTCGACTTTTTAAGGGCGTTTTTTTATTACCATGACGATAGCCAATCAAGGAGAGTTATTTTAATGTAACCGGCTGTTAATTTCTTAACCAACTGTTTAAAAGCTGTACCTCAGCCAAAAAGGATCGTTCCCCGCGGCTAGATATCAACAAAACCTTGACTACAATATCACCTCCTCGGCTCACAGAGCTTCTGAACTCGCGTAGCCAGGCCGGCGAATCGGTGTGCTTTTGGTCAAGTAAGGAACTGGAAGTGTCCGATGTCGTCGCGCGCCCTGCCCGGCTGGGTCGATCTCGACCCATCCAGTGGGTGAATTACGTGCCGGCCTGGTCCGAGGGGTGGCCGCCGAAAGGGTTGGGCCGGGTGGGGGTTTCACGCGCGATGCAATCTTTGATGCAACGGATGGCCGCGAACCACGCACGCACGCATTCTCGTTGCATGCGAAATCGGGTCGACCTGGTTTGGAATTATAACACCCTCACGTCACAAACCCCAGCCCACCCACCTACTCGCTAGCATTCACGTGCGTTTGAGGTGGGGCGAGTGTTGACAATTAAAACTAATAACTATACGATAATACGATTGGTATGTGGTCGCTTTGGATTGTATTTTGTAAGGCACCATACCATACTTGTATTGTATTACTCTATCAAGTAGTGATTTCTTGCTCGTAACAGCTGAATAATTCAATGCCAAGTGATTAAGAGTGACTGAATTCGTAGATTGCGCCAAAAGCAAAAAGTTAGTTGTCACCATCGGTATTTTCCGACTCATTTTCAAATATGACTATCCTACGAACGAGTAATACCTCGTGGTTTTCGGCTCTTTGTTGGGCGTGTCTAAGATTTTTCTGTGGAATTAGATCCCAAGTCAGGGGGGGTAATCGTCCATCGTAAATTCGGTCAAGTCGAATAACATGGGCTGAATCATGGGAGCTTGCGTGAAAGTGCGATATGAGTGACAAAGTTGGCGGTGGAAAAAGCGTGGGCAGTTTACCCACCTTGCATTGGCACAATTGAAGTTGTTACAAAATTCGAACGGGAACCATTAAGCCTAAAACACATTACCTAAACTGGAATTTTGAGAAATTCTACCTACCGAGCACATTGTTTATTTGCTTCGAAAGATGGTAATTGAATTGCAAGATTTCTATGCGCGGCCCCAAAGTCGCCATTCATCCTGCAAGATGGTCTGGCCTGGGCCATTTGAGGCAGTTCTTTCGATCCCCACGGCTATAAAAGTGTTCGCTCGCCATTCGCTCCGTCCCGCAGTATTGCATGTGTAAAACGCAGCGCGTTTTCATCAGATAATTTACTAGTGGCGTTGCTACCACTGGGGCAGACGAGGCAACTACTCTGGGAACCAGACGGCCAGAATCGGGCTCAAAGCCGATAGCTTGTGGGCCCCGGAAAACCTAAGTAGACTTTGGCTTTGGCTAATTTGTCCTGTGACGCCTGTGCGTTCGATATTAGAGCGATTCTTCATGTAACAGATCCCAGTTTCTAATCTTAACCGCCGCTGTGCGGTGTTCAACGTCCTGGCGTCAAATTCTGAGGGAACTAAGCGGGGCCCAGAGAAAGATGCTAAAAGAGAAAAGCTAGCCAAATTCGATGGTTTATTCGTGAATCGGGCCACGTCTGTTCTTCCGTCGAATAATTCTGCTCGACATCGAGATTCAGACAGAAGGAATCGGCAGTGATGGCGTGGCCAAAGATACCGAAGTACCTAACATTAGACAGCCGCAACAAAATCCCTTCGGACCCCCCATCCCCCGGCTACGTGCATAGACAGATAACATTGGGATGGGGTCCCACTGATAATTCTTTCTCCGGACCCCAGGAATAACTAGAAAACGCCACAGTAATTTACATAGACATTTCTCGGAAACTGTGTGCACCATTAAACCCTGAAGTGGGGATCAAAACGCGACCCCCATGTAAATAAGAAGTTCGCCGATGTATGTGGGTCAGTGGGTCGGCTGGTTCCAGCGACAAGCAAGACAATAACTGCAATACATACTGTCATGTGTTGAACGCTTGTTATGTAGAAGCGTGTATCGCGTATCGCGTTGACTATGCGCGCCGAGTCCTTGTTTTTGATAACACCCTGCTCCCTATATACTATAGAAATACCCAAGCCCCCGCTCCGGACGCATGGGGGGGGGGGATGCTGTATTGGAAACTGGCTGCACGTTATTACATTTTTGAGGCTCATATCTCCTGACTAATTTCAGCACTATAGTTTTTAAAAAAACTGTTAGTAACTGGGTTAAACTGCTGAAAACTTAACTGACACTAAACTGCCAAAAACTGCCAAACGTGGCTGCACGTTTGTTGACAGGATTCAGTTTACATTATGCATTGAATGTAGATAGATTATTAAATTGCATTTGGTAAAAACAATGTAGTATTAATTGGGCTCACGGCTGATACGTCCGCTGGAAATTTGAAAATGCATCAATGTGCCTGTACAGCTCTTACAGGAAAAACGTTTTCTATTTGCTATACAGATTTCGATTATATCTTGAGTGTTAGTGTGTTGACAAAATAATCGTTGCCTGAGCGGTTTCTTGAAGCCGTGTGTTTGCATGTTGTGGTCAACGACTACCAGACCAGTAGCAAGTTACTCTTTAAATGGGCAATGTGATAGACGTAGTATAGTATGCGTCATTCAAGGCATCTCTCACTTGGAATATGTGACGAAGGTGACATCGGTTATGGATGGGTAACTGACTCGTGTTCAGCTTTCTTGGCGCTTTAATATATGGTGTAGGTTGTTGGTACAAAAAGAGTAAATGTGTGAACACGTCAAATTTATTCACAAAATGTTGCGAATTTGATGTAACTACATCCAGGGTCGTTGCGCAAACTCTTCCCCCCCCCCCTCCACGCGCAAAATAAAATTGGGGACCCCATGCCAAAAAAAAAACCGTGGATAAAAAATAATAGATCTCAAACTCCAACCCACACTTCTGTGAGCCAATTTTTTGGGACATCACTCCATTTTCAGCGTTTTTGTGTGTTTTAAGCAGTAAATAGAGCCCGGTGATGACGATTTTTGTACACTACGTTTTTACGACTACCCATTGATTTTCAGTCAGCAAAACGAGCATTTCTACATAGTATCAAGTATATGTAAAATTTTTTTTTGGACATGTTGATAATTTTCGGCACTATATCGTTGTTCAAGTACGAAATAATTTCTAATCGCATATTTCGTCATTAAAACGGGAGTATGAGCGGGGGAGGGAGCGCTTCACGGAGCCAAGCCTTGCGGGACGGCCGACCTGGGTCTCCGCTACGCCAGTGCCTACGTCTAGTTTGGAGCGTCTGACAGGAAGGCACACGGTATTCTTTTTCTACAAGTAAAGATGAGAGCAATCAAGCATGTACCCCAGGAAGTTATTAGAGACAAGAGATCGAGCTAGAACCCCTCGAACGATTTCTTTCGAGTTTTAGCAAAGATAGCCCAAAAACGTCCTTTGCGTTGCGGAATTATACGGCCCATTTTTGAATTGATATAAGTGAAAGCAAATGCGAATAAGACACTTCGTAGCGAGATACCTCCTGAGGTCAATCTTGGTCTCAGCTTTGTCGTTGGCACCAGTTCCAAGTTCCAAAGATGGTACTACTGTGTAGGTGTTCGCAGCTTACGAACATTTGGTCCGATCAATGGCTGCTCGCGCGGTAGACTCGGTCTCTCAATTATGTAGAATATGATTATTAACATTCAATCAGCATATAGGTGTAAACTGGCAGTTACGTACGTACCGAGTTGCGAGCTGCTGGTGCCATATTGTAGTGGGTCGAAACGAAAAGACGAATTGGTAGCTGCCATACATTACATTACATGCTATTCACAAATTAGCATTTATGTCGCGTGGAATTCGATTAGCATGTCTCGACCTCCGTCAGAAGTCACAAGTGATGCAATCTGTCACGCACTCCCCACGGCAACGCGTTGTGCGTACGATCGTAGTTATGGTCAAGGCACTGGACGACCGGACACACCTGTGACCTTTGAACGTGCGTGAGGCTGTTTGGTACTGCGAGAAACCAACGGCGGACAAAGAAATACAGAGCAGGAGCCCGCTTACAGCCTGCGCCGTGCACTGGCATAATATGTTAACATCTCACAATCATAGTTTGCGCGCGAGCCGTCACTGCCGTCTAGATAAATACAGAAATGCGGCCGTATTGGTGTCACAGCTATTTTCAAATTTACACATTTCTACGCCGGATGCTGACAGAAGTGTCGAATAAAATAATTCTCTTCATAATTACATCAACATATTATTCTGTATTGCACTAAATGGTTACTAGAGGTAGTTTAAGCATAGTTTATGGCAGCCGTGACTCAAAGATGGCGACTTATTCTGCATGTATCAAGACAGCAGTGATCATCTTGAAAACGATGAATTTCAGCAACGAATTTCAGCCAAGAAAAGAATACTAGTAATAAAACCGACCGTAACGCCAGTGGGTTGTGGTTTCCTTATCCTGCTAATTGGGTGTTTGATGCAATTTGGCTCTGGCATTAACCTAGGTAGGATAGGGTTATCACAACCCAAGCGGCTTTCCATTCTTAGTCGGGACTAAGGTATGCAATATCTATGTAACATTCTTTTGGATTAGGTTTTTTGAGAATGCACGTTTGTCCTGCATCTGTTTCTGTGAAATGATGCCAGGTCATCCAGTTGAATGCAGCATCCAGCCCGACTGGTTCAGTGGTGTATTGTCCGAGATCGTGATGCTGCTTGTTAAAATAAGCTCACGGACATGATGCGAATGGCTTGTCCACGTTTGCATTGGTACCGTTCCCTCCGTGATGCATCACACGAGCATAATATATCTCTGCGATGACTTGGCTTTGATATCGGAATCGGTCAGTCGTGATCAAAGCTTTGGTCGCAAATCTAAATATTGGCCGGTTGTTGAATTGAACTCGGCTAGCTGGCAGCCTGTCCCATATTAATGTTTGTCGAAACTCGAAGGCATTGGCTTTACTTTGGTTGGCTGGTTGCTGTTTTGAGTCCATTGCGTTGCAAGAATCACACTCGCGTCGCTGTTAGCCTAACCAGAACAAAACAACTAGATATCTACGTACATGTGTGGGGAATGGAAGCACCGTTAACACCTTACAATTGCCTTGGTTATGGTACCTACTATTCATTTGATTTTATTGTTAGGAACACAATTCTTCGTGGTCTAATCGTTACGGATGGGGTGGTGAGAAGAGAGATCTTTAAATAATAAATATTAAGTTAATGTTCTGCGTTCTAACTTTTCTCATCTTGCTTCGATTAGTAGACCCCCCTCCTCCCGAAAACCTTCACCAAATCTGTCTGTTTATGACCGGCTTAGCGCCAATATTTTGGATCGTGTATAAGAAAGAAAATAGAACAACACAACTCTTATCGTGCCTCGAGCCGCGACAAGCACGGGTGAACTTGAATAGGCGCTTGTAAAAGTGCTTTTACTTTTATGATGGCCGATTATTTCCGATGTTACACGTGGCTTGCTTCCCCTTCGTGATAAGAATGTCATTAATTTAAGTGTTGGCTCTGTTTTTCGATAACGATAATCGGGAAATAATGAGCGGTGATTGATTTGTGGTGTTGGAATCAAAAAGGCGAGGCGGTGCAATTAGTCGATAGTATTCTGAACATTTCCTTCCCTCTGCTGTGCTAACACGAAAACAAAAGTTTCCATCTTTATTTGACCCATTCAGATCCCAAAATTAGCTTACCAGCAGTCCTGAAGTTATGTCTTTAAAAACATTTACTCCATGAAAACATTTCAATTATTGAAACGTAATATGAATTTACTTGGCTTGTAAAAGAATGACAACATAAAAAACTCTTAATCATTCCTAATAAACATAGTTTAGAACGCGTAGTCTTCAGCCAAAAAATCAAGAGCGGTCGATCCGTGGCTGAAAGGGGTGGAAAGTTTACAAGAAATATTGTACGTTCCTATACGTCATACAAGGGTGAGTCTTCACAAATGAGTCAGCATGACATTATAGTATTATCGGGGGACTTTCCGACGCCAAAAACCTGGCCGTAAAACATGTGCATATACTATGTATGTATATAGGTATTTTTATTTCTGTAAATTGTAGTACATACACAGGTTGGTTGACAGCTTTCCAAGTCTATAAAGAAGTAAGAAGAACCATACACGAAACATGATACACATTCAGAGTTCAGCCGACTGCTATATTATCACCATGTCCATGCCGCACTATGTGCTAATAGCTTCGTCATCGAGCTGTGATATCGCAATTATCAAAATGAGTCGAGCTTGGTTTCCACCGGCGCGATTGCGGGCTGCGTGCCGAAACTCTCATCGCCGTGCCTGTATGTCGTCACGAACCACGTCGTAGGTGTTGGAGTCCAGGCCCTCGGCGTCATTGGACACGTTTCGATTCGCGTTCAATGAGGCTTGGTTCCTCGTGACGTGACAATTAATCGCACCTCCGTGGAGTCTCGAAGCGTGGAGATACAGTGTCAAGTGTGAATTGCAACTCCTCGAGCGCGTTCGGTGGCGAGACGAGCTCTCATTTGTCAGAGTCAAAAGCAGCCAGCAGCCGCCGAGAGATTACGTGGTCACGAACGGAAACTGTCGATGGACCGATTTCCTATCGAGTTTGACTCGCACGTTAAGATGAGGACCACCTCTGCGTGTCAAGCGCGTTTTTCTAGGGAACAAGTGAAGCCGCCCAAGATAAGCTATCAGTTAAAGTGAGGAAGCTTTGTGTAAAAGAAATTGGACTCTTCAGGCTATTTTTTTGTGTATCTCAAATGTGCCCCCTTTTATCTCGATTTAGGAGAATTTTTAAAGAGATGTTACTAGAAAAGACAAACGAAGAAAATTTGATTAAAAATGGCTTTAATGGGACTGATTTTACATTGCAATTTCCTTATTACACTACTGACTTTATTTCTCTTAAGCGGCAGATTTTGAATCAATCCGAGAAAATTGATCATTCTCGCGCAGAGAATGCATTATTCATACAGATACGCCTGATATGTACACTCAATCAATTTCAGTGGGCCAAGTCTCTGGCAATCACATTTGGGATTAGTTGAAACTTGAAATACTGAGGAGATTTTGCTTGGTGATAATTCGATGTGAGACAGGTTTACCTAACTGCCTTATCAGACTATCGAAGAACGATAAGATAAAATTAGCTGAAGGATCAAATGTGTAAACCATTGCGGCGCACTTGCTTCAATTAAAACATTAATGGCCAGCTGACGGGTTCGCGCAGCATTTCCAACGTGATATCGATTGCATAAATCCGATACTGATGAAAAACAACGGAGCGCTTGAAATATTCATCCACTTAATCTGCGCAGCTTAAATCAACATAAACGACTAACAAGCCTTGTTAACTTGTTTGTTGAACGGAGATCGCGGGAGCACCCTCTTATATATAGTGGTATTGTATTGCAATTCCTGGCTTGCGTATTGACCGAAGCTTGGCGAGATGTCTCGAGCATCCCTATATGTACAAATGGATCGGGATGTTGCTCCAAGGCGTCGTGCTGAAGGACGCCGACGATCTATCATTTAGATGAAAGATGTTAGACGAAGGCCCGAAGACGCATCGCCGTTGTCTGAAGTTATTGGAGCACAAGCGTGTTACTATACGATGAACGTGACCCATTTCGCGGAGAGACTTATGTGCATAATTTCAGCGCTGTGCTTTCAGGGATAAGTGAATACACACAGTACGCTGTTTTCTTGGCTTTACTGGTCAACTTGTCACCCACTTGGCTTGGAACAGAAAATGAATAACAAAATAGACACTTACACCCATGGTATAAACGATTGGTGTCCGACATCCGACCGAATTCATTACGAACAAACGTGGATGCTCGTGTGAGCGGCCCGCAGTGCGCACGGCCAGAGTATTCTATTGGCTTTAATGAAGATCTGATAATTACCGGAAGCACACAGGTGGAGAGTGTTTGCTACTTCCGCTCACTGGTCATGGGGCTAGCTCTATATTAAATCGTCATGACGACGCACAATAATAACTCGTGGTAATTTATAGCGCACATGGACATTTTGTATATTGACAAGGAATAAACTTTTAAAGCCAATTACACGGCTAGTAATAATTTTAAGAATATTAAAATCACTTCAAA